>VNKB01005898.1:0-20519 GCA_008042735.1 Drosophila leontia
ACTGGCTAAAATAAAAAGCACAAAAAACAATTCAAAATTCAGTTAAAATAAAGGTAGAGTACAAATATTGTCCACAAATAAACCACGAACCGAAAAAAAATAAAGCCTGTAAAAAGTTGGCTTTCCGTTGCCTGGCAATTTTAAATGCAAATAACACGATTGCAATATGTGCAAGTGAGTGTGCAGGTATATACCTCTATATATTTATATATATATATTCCTTTTTTTCGTGCAAATACACTCAGTTTTATGCGTTCGCGTACGATCTGAATGTGTGTGCACGTTACATTTTAAATGAATTGTTCGCGTATTTGTTTGCACAAAACGCNTTTTTTCTTAATTTAAGCCTTGTTATGGTCATTTTTTAAGATTTTCGGTCGTTTATCGTTCTTATTTTAAACTTTTTTAAGGATTGAAATAATATTTGAAAAATCTCAAATGTAGAATGAAAAAGTACTTAAAAGATGACCGAAAATATCCAAAGAAGACCAAAATATGCTTAAGCCATTTTCGTGACCGAAAAATCTCGTTTTTATGACCAAAATTCTTGTTTTTTTTTATCAGTGTACATATATTCCTTTTTTTCGTGCAAATACACTCAGTTTTATGCGTTCGCGTACGATCTGAATGTGTGTGCACGTTACATTTTAAATGAATTGTTCGCGCATTTGTTTGCACAAAACGCAGCTCTGGCAAACAGCAAATTAAATAAATAAATTTTATTTTTTTATTTCCTGGGCAAAAAAGGAAGCGGGAAAATTAAAACGATATATAGGGATTCGTGTATGTGTGCGACTCTAACGATATGGCTGCCGCAAATGGCAATTTTAGTTGGCACTTTGTTAATTCCTTTTGTTTAATTCCTGCCACTCCCACAACGACCAGCATATGGGTTAATAAAAACGTCAGCGACAGCAATAATTTAGTCGCGTTAAATAAAATATAAGCCCTAACCTCCTTTGTCTTGGCCCCCTTTGGATGACATTTTTAATAATTCAAATTTTTTGCATAATTTATAAAAGTTTATTATGAACGGCTAAGGCTGAAAATAAAAAGCGTTTTTTGTTCCACTGCGGCCTATCTGCCTCTCTCTATTAATTGATCCCCTTGTACCGCATAAAAAAATAGAAAATAAAAAAGGAATTAAAAACTAGAATTGCCGAAAGTTTTTGGGCCCACACTCGGGGGAAGGGTTGGCTTTTAATTATCCTGCCGGTCCTAGCTGATGCCAGCAACCCTTTGCCACAAAACTCAATCTTGGCTGCCTGCTGCACCAGCTCACAAAAATTGTGGCTCATGAACTGTGCTCATTGTTTAAAGTTTCAAGTTGGCGACAATAAACGTTGAAACTTTTAGTTTTATTGCGAAACTTTCGATGAGATTTTCGGTCGAAACAAAGTACAAAAAGACAAAAACAAAAATAAAAAGGAAATTTTCGTAAATGTATAATAATAACCGCACAAGCATTTTGGTTTGCCAGAGGGAAAGCCGGCAGGAAAAACACTTTCTCGGCAATTCTATTTCGCAAATCAACGTGCGGAGCAATCAACTGGCTGACTAACAAATAGATGTGGTTACACAGAAAATAAATTAAATGTCATTTCAAGGTATTTTGTATTTCTTTTTTAAAAGAGTTGTAATTTATATTACACTAATCCCCTCTTAAGTATACCGTAACTTGTTTTAGAAACAATAATAAAATCATCTACCAAGTGCAAATTATATCTTAAAAGCAAAAAGAGCTTGCGCTCTTTTAAGGCTAATAATACTTTGCCTAAACTAGAAGCTTAAATCTTTTCTACAGTTTAAAAATATTTTGCTATAATTCTTATTTGAATATGCCTGGAAACGACTCTTAAATATAATTCCCCACTGTGTAAGCAAAATATTCTATAAAACCAGCCTATAGTGATATGCCATAAAGGTGTTTTTCCTACAATTCTTCCCTTTTCCGCCCAGGTAAGTGCCTTAAGCCAGCAGGAATCCAAAAAGAAGAAGCCCTGGAAATGAGGCATGCCACGTTAAACGGCGCCCGAGTCAAACTGTGCAAACCTGCACGTACCTGCACTTGATCTATGCGGATATTAAGATATTGAATTACCTTTTTGTTCGTGCAGCTCAGACTAAGACGGATGCGGATGCGGAGGCGGAGACGGAGACGGAGATGGAGCTGGCTTTGGATACGGATACGCTCTCACTTGGCACCCTGAGGAGTGTCGGATGATATGAAAAAAATGCGGAGACCGTAAGCTTGGCGATAAATCTTAGCGGCAATTGAACGTTAATAGTTAAATAATACAGTAGCCAGAAATATGCGGCAAATTATGCTTGAAATTCCGGGCATAACCCAGCCGACGAGCCCAGACAGCCACCGGGGCGGGCCACCGAGCAATGGATTAGGCTGTCAAAATCCATTAAATATGCAACATGCGTACCAAGAAAACCAAGCAACTTCCTTCTTTCCCCCCACAACCCACAAAGCACCCGAAAGTGGGTGTTGTTTTGGTAGCCTTCTTTTAGGGTCTTTAGCCAGTCATTTCGATGGAGGACTGCTTACGATTACTCCTCCAAAGCTTGGCTGCTTTTCCGATCAACGTGGCTGCATATATGAATTTTAAACTGGAAAAGTCGGGTTGAGACATTCTGAAGCACAAATCTGTGGATATTAGGGAATTCAACTAGATTTTTTTGTTTATTAACTTAAGGGTTTACTCTTTTTAGTTTCTTATTCCCTTTAATACTGTTTAAATATTAAAAATTAAATTATAAATTATAATGTCTTGAAAGAACTTTTAGACTTTGAAATTGATATACAAATTTATCCAGCCTGCTGTTACGCAGTTTAACAAATTAGCAAAATATTTAAAGTGCACCCCTCATTAATGTCTGCCTCCAGAGTTTAGACTGAAGTGGAAAACCTTTGAATCCAGTCTGATCCCAGACTGTTTCATATTTTATGACGTTTCATTAGACGACGGGCCAAAAAGGAATTACTGTCGCAGCGCGTACGCGTAATTTAATAAAAACCGGAACATGCCAAGGGACCACGCTTCAGCGATATGGCCAACGAATGTTGTTTATGGCCCGGAATATTTCTAATTAGCGCAACTTGTTATGTGACAGCTGCTGGGGGTCCGGACCAGAGACTCCACTTGGTCTGCTTTCGGGTCTGGGTTGTGGCAATGCAGGAATGTGGAGAATGTGGGGAGGTGGGACTCCGAGCAACAAAATCAGTGTTTTCCAGAGCCATTTAATGGCAGTACCAAGCTAAGCTTCATAACATTAAATGGCTGTTATCTTTATGAGTCCTGCGATTGCTTTCTTTGTTAATTACAATGATGCTTTTGAAACAAAGTTGTCTGGGATGCGATTTGCTTGGAATTAATACTACTTTTGCTAAATATAGTATTATTTTAAAATAACTAGTAATTACTTGCATTTCCTAAAAGTTATTCCCTTAAACTCACTATTTAGCATCGCTCGAACGAAAGAATTTATATATTTTCCCTTTATCTAATGCAACCCCTTGGTTGCATCAAATTTGTTATATCGCCACGACTTTATTTAGAGCTATATTGCATCAAATTTGTTATTTCAATTAGCCTAAGCCACACCGCATTGGGAAGAGAGATTGCAGAGAAGCAGCAGCAGCAGTCACGGGGTCACAGGGTAATAGAGACCAGGGTGAATCTTATTATTTAAGCATTTACATAATTCACAACTCCCGAAACACGAGGCCAGGAAAGCCGAAAATGCAAATGCCGCTGCGGGGCCCAGACAGGACACCGCCGTCCTCTCTTGTCCTTATGGCCCACAGCATGTTGCAAAATTCGGCAGGAAAACCCAAAACCTGTTGCTTACCGAGGCCCAAGGAGATGCCGGAGGATAAAGGCGGATGATGTCCTGGCAGCAGCAGCAGGGCAGCCCTCTCTCTACCCTTTTCAAACTTTTCGACATAAAATTCACTTAGAATGTCGTGGCTGTCGTGTGCGTTGGTTTGGTTTCTGCAGGCATCTGCATACATTTGTAGCTGACAGGACGAAGGATGTAGCGCCTTGCATGCAAATACAATTTGGCTGGCTTGTTAGCAACTGCTTGGGATCTGACTCCACAGTCCCGCGGCAACTCCTGGCTCCGCATCCTGTCTCCGACTAAGGGATATAGCTTCGAAAACAATAAGACGTTGGGCTGCGTTCCTTCGGGTTGCTTTTTCATGGCTGTCACATGGACAGCGCCATTGGAAATGAGCTTATGCGGTTGTGGTTGTGGCTGTGCGGATCCTGCGAATGTCGCGTGGCAGCTCTAATAAATGCCACAGCTTAGCCGGCAGCCATGACAGCCGGGAACGGCCCCCATCTCGCCATCTCGACATCTCTCCACCTCTGACTCCAGATATCCTGGCCACCATCCACCCACATGTCGTCCTTTGAAGGCGAAACATCTTCGCCCAATGTAATTTTGCGTGCGGTTCGCTTTTACGAGTCGCTCGGGTGTCATAAGTGTGTAAAATTAATGCCCCTAATGCACAACATTTGTAAAATGTACAGGGCGGGCCAACATTTAGCATTATCATTTTAAAACGAAGCAAGAAAGACATGCGGAAATGCCTTCATGACGGATGCGCCAGAGTTATCCTTTTAAAGGGATTCACCAAGGGCAGAAAACCCTTTTTTAAAGAGTAACGTATCCCTAAATCTGTAATATTTTTTCCCACATATAATTTAAAAACTAAATTGTATTTTATTTGTTTCTGAAAATAAAAATTGTATATAAAACATATTTTAATAAATAAAAGTCTATGGTAATTACCTTAAAAGAACAATACAAAATAAATAAAAATACATATAAAAATGCTTTCTTCTTTCTTACTTCAAAAATGTTCAAATTATAATTTTTTAAACATGTACAAGTTTTTAATTAAATTGGCTTATTGTCTACAATAAATTCCAGCTTTCAATCCAGAGTCGTAAACTATTTTTTACTGGAATTTCCAGCGGACACCTTCCTTCTCTCTTCTTCTTTTTTCCTTTTTTCTTGTTTTTTTGGCAAAGATAAATCAATCACGGGTGTGGCAATAAGCAAATTAATTGAAATGAGGCCCTCCTCATTCTCGTCTGATAATGGCAATCCAATAACTTGTTAAGAACTGACCTCGTCAATGAGAGCCGGGAGGAGGCTGGCTGAGTGCTGGTAAAGGAGCCAGAGGGTGGATTTTGACACACATTTGGTAAATTGCTCGGGCCGCTCGACATTGTTTGTTTGTGTTTTTGGTGCCAGAGCTCTGTTTGCTGGCTGTGTGTGTGTTGTGTTTGGTGCGCTGCTTGTGCGGTTGCTGAAGTGAGAAATGCCAAAGCAAAAGCCGTAACCACTTTGTAAGTGTCAAAAACATAGCAGCAACGAAAATTGGATTGCAGTAAGAGCAGCTAGCACCTCCACCGAGCATGAGAGCACCATCCACCATCCAACCTTATCCTCCATCCGGCCTCCTCTTTTGCCGATGGCCAGAACCAACCGGCACCAGGCACCGGAAACGGAAGCGGCCTGACCCGTTGTGGAGTCGGCGTTATGACCAATGCGAAATTGCTGCCAGCAGGACGCTGTTGTTGTAGCACAGCGAGAAAAAAGTAACTCTTTTGAATCAAAATATATAAAACATAATTAAATATGAACAGGTTCTTTCAATTTCTTATGAATTTTTATTGTTTCTTTAAAGCTCTTTGAAAAATTCTTAATAAATTAAGTTTCCCTAAGCTAGGACATTTTTTTTATGCCATAAAGAGCTTGTTCCCTAGTTCTCTTTCGGTGTCATTTTGCTATTGCCATTACATCTGTGTATTGCTGCTGTTGCGGCCATTATGTTGGCTAATACAATACATACAAATAAGCCCATGCACATGGTTATGGAGAGGGCGTGGGCGTGTGTATGTTGCGGTGCCGTTGAGGGGACGAAGGATCAAGGGCCGCCAGCATGCAAGGGGGTGACACAGAGAGGCCGAGTCAGGAGCACTCATTCGCAATGTGGTCTCTGGTCATTCATACGCAGAACACAATTGCATACAATCAGACAGGGGAAACAGGACGAGGCCGAGGACGAGGCCGAGGCTTGGGCGTTGGCCAGCTGAACAACACTGACCTGGGCCATTGGAACATTCAGTATCCCCTCTATACGCACACATACAGTTCGATATATATTTGCTCTATTGCACCATTGATTTGCAGTTTTCCCCATTTCTATTTTTTTTTTTGTTTTTTGGCTTTGGGGCGGTCCGGGCATGTAAATCTCTTTTCATTTGCCAGCCACAAATGATTGCATAATTGCTGTTGCATTTGTAAACAATTTGCACACAAAAGCGGGGCATTGAAAGGTTGATTGAACTGTAAAATGTCGAGGCGGGTGAGAGTGTACTATAAGGGGTGCTGGATCCGGATGCTGCGGTCATAAAACCGAGGATCCAGGCCCACTCCCATGTGGGTGACATTTTTCATATGACATATTTTATGGCCAATATAAAGCCCTCCTGCACGCACTTGGGGGAAATAACAATAAAACTTCAGCTTCAGCTGAAGCTTCAGCATCAGCATCAGCATCAGCTTTTGCTTTGGCGTTGAAGTTGAAGTTGACGTTGGACAAATGCCACAGCTCCTTTGGGGGCGTGGCAAAGCCCTCAAAGTGCCAGAAGAGAGCCAAGCAAAACAAGTTGGAAAGGCACAGTCGAAAGCCTCGACTAAACAAATACCCGGCACTCAATTCGCAAAACATACTGCTGGATATATACATTTTTTTATACAAAATAAAAGTATTGGTATTGTGATTAGAAGTTAAAATTAAACCACAATTTTGTATACAATTTTCTCTATATTAATTATGAAGCCTAGATATTCCTATTTATTTTATCAAGTTTCATTTCGAATTATGAGGAAAATACCCTAGAAAATGAAGGAAAATTGTATTTGCAAGGGAAGCAGAAATGTAAGCTTTTCCGTTTCATTCTCTGTGTTTTCCTGCTCTTAATTGCAAGGGGGCGTGCCGCATAGGGGCGTTGGTTAATTACTGCAAATGTGAACGAGCTCAAAATTTTTGAGCAAACCACTTGGGAGAAAAGCGTATAGTAAAAGTAAGAAGCAATTGTCAAAATCCGACGCCATTCACTGTTGCCACAAAGGCTTTTGACACTTGTGTCCATATATATATATTCGCAAACACACACACACACTCAAGGGGAACACTGTTCAACAAGACCTGAATGGCAAAAATGGGTAGAGGGAGGTCCTAGAAGGGGCAGCTGGCTACTTTGGGCCCAAGTCTGGCCACATAGTTCCGCTTGGCTGACGCTCAGCATTTGTACAACTGCAACAGTCAGCTAAAGGACGAAGGCAATGGGCTATGACAGGGACATGCATATCCTGGCTACGCAAGCACTGGCAAAGTCGCATTTTTTGGTAGTAAAAGAGCTCTGGTAACGTGACGATCGGCTGATTTATTAAAACTTTTGCAGCAAATGTCTGCACATATTAAGGAAAATTTAATTAAATTTGAATTTTTTGTTTGCTCACCCTAAAAACGCAGAAATTGTTCTTTTATAACATTTGGGGGAAACAAGTAGCCCCGTAATGAGAAAAACAAACATAAACAGCTTAAAATAAAGTGTAAAATTATTGTCAATAGGGGAGAAAAATAAGGGGGGAATTCAACAGTTTGTGGCCAAGGGGAAAATTATATTGAAAATGTTTTCACTTTAAGACATGGCTTTTCTGTGTTAAACAGAATATACATTTAGTATTAGTTTTACTAAAAATATGAAATATTTACATTTACCTATTAAGTTAAATATTAAATAATACAAATACTTTTACATTCCCATTGTAGCTCTCGGTTCCTTGCGTTTACATTCTGAAATGTCAGAAAAGCAACGGATGATAAATGATAGGCAATCAATCAAGAGCGAACCCACCAGTAGATTAATTGAAGCTAATGTCTTTATTTAATAAAAGTTAAAGAGAGTGACCTGCCATGGAAAATACATTTAAAAGGAAGTAAGTGAAATTTATCCTTAATACTTTTTTGTTACTATCATCCAGTTGTGGATATGACTTTGGAGTCTCAACCAGTTATTCATATTATTTCCGACATGACCAAACCAGATATCCGCTCAACTACTTTCAGCAGCTCTTTCAAACTTCGTAACTAAGAGCCTCGCAGCTATTTCAAATTTTTAATTATTTCCTCCTTTCCAAGAATGGACAAATAAAAAAAAAAAACCAAAAATTAAACAAGAAGGAACGTTCCAAACTTCGCGCTGTGGCCACTCGAAAAAGAACAACATTTTATGAGCATGCACCGCAAAAACTAATAACACTTTGGCCCCTTGCACTGCCGCACTTAGCCACCCTTCTCGGTCCAAAACAAACCATCTCTTCTCTGACCATCGGGAAACTTGAGAGCCAAGACTTGAGGTTGACCCCAGAGAAGATTGGCCAGCTGCGCGGGCAGCTGCCTTTCTATTTTCCTTTTATTTTTTTCGGTTCTTATATTTTCCCTTTTCTGTTTGAACCGCGCGCACTATGATTTTTACGAAAAAGTTTTGCATCAAGGGAAACAAAATAAAATGAAAATGTGCCAAAGGAAATGCCTGAAAAATTCGCATAATGAGTGAGACTTTTTTTTTGGCGGGAATTCAAAAGGGCAAAGTCGTGAAAACTAAATTCCTTTCAAGGGTCAGGGATAAGCCGAGGTTATACTGTTTTTTATTAAAGATTTGCATAATTATTTACCCCGATTAGTTATTTAATTTTTAAAATATATAAACCCTATGGCTTAAATTTAATCCACATCCAAACTCAACCTGGCCACTTATCTGGTTTTGCCTTTAATTTAAATATTTGTTTGTTTAACGATTTGCATATATTTACTGCCGGATTGTATGGGCTTAGAGTTACATGTGTGTGTCGGAAGGAAGGCTTCTATGAGCGAGAATTTTCGCCAGGACTTCCATTTCCTGTGCATGTTGCACTCGCACACACACACACACACACACACACATATATGTATATATTGTATGCATGCGTGCGGCAGTGCGTGTGTGCTTGCCTATTTGATTGCTGCTGATTGTGACATTACACTTGACATTTACGGCACCGAACTGCAGAAACTCAGCTCTCTTGTTAACGTGGCTTTAACCCCCCCAACCGCCCTCATCAGCCATCCCTCCTTATCCGCCCCCATTCATCTCCTGCTTCTGTAGGCCGCCATTTTGGCAGTTGAGGGCAGTGCGCATGCTCACCATGACACAAAGAGAGAATCGCTCTTGAAAGCCACATAGCCGCATAAAGCCAACAGGCAACATATTATGCCGCAGTGTGCGTGAGGTCCTCCCTCCTGCCTTCTCCTTTCTCCCATCAACTCCCCGCTTGGTTCCCAAGTTCCTTTCCCTCAACCAATTCCCCGGTTTACAACCCCACCGAACCTCCACCCAACTTCCCTGCTAAGTGGCACATTTTTATGAGTCTCAACGGGTTTTCGGTCCAAGTTGATAATTTCTGCTGCTGCTGCTGATGTCTCTGCCGCTGCTCTGCTCCTGTTTCTCTCTGTAGTTGTTATCATTTTGCATGTGCTGCGCATTTAATCAATTTAATGCAAAAATCTCCCAAGCGTATTTGCTGAAAGATTGTTATTTATCACGTTCGCCTTTTATTTAATTATGCAGCAGCAGCAGCGGCAGCGGCAGCGCGGCATCCGCTGGTAATTTGCTGATTTATGCATCTCTTGCCAGATGATGATTATAATTATTATTGTGTTGCTTAATTACCATTCCCCAAAGAGGAGACCCAAAAAAAGGAAAACGAGAAGATGATTATTAATAAGCAGGCCCCGGCCGAAAGCAGCCAGCAGAGAGTCAAGTGGAGCCAATTTGCTGATTTAGTTCAGTTAGACACTGGGAATATAAATTCTATAATTTATATTTTGGATATTAGCTAGAAAAAGTTATTCTAGATTGTAAAATGTCAAGGAAAATAATCAAAACGTCTTGAAAGATTCTTAGCTACTTTTTTAATAAATAAATCATTGGTATTTTAATTTCCTAAATCTTATATAATACCTTTAATTTCTACTATAAAGATTCGTATATTAATTTTCCTAAATACAACTTTCTTTATCCCTTAGAATATTTAATTAAACAAAAGCTCTTCAAAAACAAATAACACTCTAAATTGTTATTAGTTTTTCTTTGCGTGCAGAAGCAGGGGATCCCGAGCTGTTGACACACTTATCAGACATCTACAGTGGAGCCTGGGAAGTGAGAAAACCACCCCAGCACCCCACATTACCCCCCAGCACCCATCAAGCATCGCTTGGAACGTGTTCATTTTCAAAATTTATTTGTGTGTGCTCGGGTAAGTGGCAGTTTGATGCGCAATGTGGCTCTTCAAATGCCGCCTCATGTGCAGAGTTCCCCATGATGTTGTTAATATTAAGGCACATCAACGTTGCCACCAAGAAGTCATTGACTCGTTGAGTTATGCTCAGATGCTCACCCCCTTCTAGTGTCCATACCCCCTTAGCATATCCTCGAATGCACTCGCCTCTTGGTTACACAATTCTGTGCCGAGGAGGCAGACCACAAAGGCGTAGGAGCAGAGACAAGATGACGAAGGACGAAGAACGAAGAACGAAGGATACTGGGACAGATAGAGGACGGTGGCAGTGGCGCATTCGTGCCTAAAATTATGCTAACATTTTGTCCGTGCGGAGGTCTCCGCTTTCGTCCTGCAAGGGTTTGTCAGCAGCGTCTCTCTACGTGTTTGCCCAAGTGTGCGTGTATTCGGTTCCTTTACATGGCGGAAAAGCCGCTTTTGTATAAACGTTTTGGGAAATGCACTGGGGAAAATCAGTCATCTTAATAATAAAATATAGAAAATAGAAATACAAATACAAATAAAAGTAATAATACAATTAAATATTTAGTAAATAAGAAAGTACTTTTGTAAGATGATAAACCATTTTTCCAAAATCCAAAGCATGTTATTCAATTCTTTCATCTGAAGGAAACAAAGAAGAATATACTTAAATATTCTGGCTAGTAAATGAATATTGTTACCCTAAAAGCTCTGATATTTTTTATTCACCTTAGTTAATCCCACAATTAAGCATTTGCCTTAGTGCATCACCGCTTAATGTTAACCGATCGTGGCTGGGAACCCATCAAGGCAACTCCACTCGAGCGGCATCAACAAACCCCATCCCGGGCAAACCGAAAGCTCTTCACTCTCATCAGCTTTGCGTCCTGGCCAAGTTCCGTAGCCACACACACATCCCATATCCCACATTCATTCCCAATCCCATTCCCACTCCTCATTCCACAAAACTTCTCTATATCCCAGCACTTTGCCTTAACATAGCCTAACACCCATGGCGACTTTATATACCACGCACGTTGCTTAATGCGGCATTTTGCGACAAGTGTTGCTGAAACGTCGCCGGCATCGTCATCAGCACGCACACACTCACACTAGAACCAGGCACAAATACACATACAAATACACAAGAGTGAGATGCACAGGGAAAAATTAAGAAGTCTTTAAAGTGAATATTCAATGGTGTTTTTGGGTGAGATATAGTTTTAAAGATGTTTTAATAAACAATTTAATTTATATTATAAAGTAATTAAATTATTGTTTTTTATTTATATATCTATATGTATCTATCTATTTATATATCTTTACATTTTATTTTAAAAATTAAATTCCCATTATTTTATAATTTAAATTAGACTGCAAGTAATTAGGGCAAACACATGTATTTATATTATTTCTATTATTTCATACTTTTTTTATATATTTTTCTAACTGTATAGCAATTGTACGTAAATTGCGTCGAGGGGGAGTAGCAGAGGGAGGAGAAGTAGCAGATAAGAGGAAAGGTTTCGCTCATTCACTCAAGCAAGAAACCGCACTTCACATGAAAGAGCCAAGCTGCAGACGCCGCGTTAAGTATACGCCATGTTACATTCGCTCCGTCACCAAATTCGGCAGTAATCAAAATACACACGCACACACACACTAGCTGGGCGAGGGTAAATGGAAAGCCGGGTCGGATCCCGGAGCCAACCTACTTTTTTACAAAACAACATTTTTTGAAAACTGTTTTGCGGGTCTGTCGTTTTTTGTGTCCTTTGGGGACAGCACACTAACCTGTTGACCTTAATATTTTCTAATCTGGCTGCCAGGCTATCCACACATTCCTCTCCTTTTCCCTTTGCCTTTTCCTTATTTTTGGTCTGTCTGTGTGTGTGTGAGGAGTAATTTTAGATAAGCTGAAAACGAAGCGAATGGAATGGAATGAAAATTAAAACTTTTCATGCCCATTGCCTGCTGAGTGTTTTCTTTTTTTAAATATATTAAAGAAAAAAACAAACTTTAAAATCTCTTAAATATATGTAAGTATAAAGAGTCAAGGATAAATAATTCATAATGAAATAAGATCAAAATATATAAAATAATTGATTTAAAATGTATAAAACAATTTTAAGGGATTAATACCACTTCCCAGTGTCTATCCAGTCACTACTCTGTGTACCCTTTTGAGCGAAGATGAACAGTTGTCCTGTGCGGCTGGCCACTGATAAATATTTAGCACTTTAGCCCCCTCCACCGTTAATTAACAGCAACTGGCAGCAACTTGGTCGCTGGCAATTAAAACAATTTAATTATTTGTGCGTGCATAATTGAAATTGCATTGGAGGTGGAGGTGCAGAGCGGTGCGAAGGCAGCCGCAAAACACTTGAAAATCAATCGATAAAGCGGCCAACGCCCAATAAAAAATGTCGAAAAAAGATTGCAGCTGCAATGGCAGCATCCAGCAGCAGGAGCGGCAATTTGTTGAGAGTTCTATATATACGATATAAACAAATATACATACGATAAATAAATTGGAGCAGGCGTAAATACAAAATGCATACACACACACGGGGGGGGGG
Organism: Drosophila leontia; assembly: GCA_008042735.1. Taxonomy (NCBI): domain Eukaryota; kingdom Metazoa; phylum Arthropoda; class Insecta; order Diptera; family Drosophilidae; genus Drosophila; species Drosophila leontia. Next base: position 12,975 of record VNKB01005898.1, read on the forward strand.
GTGGAATGGCAGGCCGGTTGGCTGGCTGGCAGAGGTGGCAATGCAAAATGTATGCATGCAACAACATCCAGTCTGTGGAACAATAAATAAAATGCAGCAAAATGCATTGCAAAGAAGATGAACGAAAAGAAGAAGAGCCGAATGACGGCCATGTTTGCAGTGAGACCCACACACACACACACACACACACACAGGGCTGGAGCAATGCTATATGTACAGCGAATGCAATAAGGGTCAGGCTTTAAGTGCCATAACAAATGGGTTAAGTAAGACGACAGACGGGGGCCAGGGACAGGAACAGGGAAATGAGAAATGGAGAAAAGGAGAGAACCAGGAAAAGCCAGCGAAGTAGCCCTGTTATGCATAACAAAGATAAATGGCATATCACAGGAATCGATGCAGAAATATGCAGCAGCATTAGAAAGTAATAGATGGGGATTGCAACGTTAACTCATACCAAACTGTAAATATTTGATGGCTGCCCAGCTATTAAAAGCCATCCTCAGACACAATGAAAATATTTAACCAATTAAAGCAATGACAAGACAATGACATATCAACTTTCTAAAGTTGATGGCAAACCAAACAGAATAGGGGTATTGTCTAAATATTTTAAGCCTCAGTTAATAGGAAAATTCGGTGATAATTAAGTAACTTCTAGAAGGTAAAAGCCTTTTCTATTTTGTAGTAATTATTTTAAATATAAACACTTTGAAACAATAAAACAGCTAAGCTATATCGATCACAGAAATATCTACCCACAAACCTATTGTATTTTTCCCATTTTAAATGCCAGATTTATCTAGTTTCATTTCCCTTATACTTGTAATTATAGATATCATAGATTTCACATTATTGGACAGTTCCAATTTCAGCAATTTTCCAATTTTCCCTGCTTTCCCCCTCATGGAATATTACTACATATATTCTTGTCATAAAATATTCTGATAACAGCGGCGGTATGTATGCCACACCCACCCACCGACCGGGCTCAATGGCTTGTTTACACATTAAAATTAAAATATATATATTTATATATTTGCAAGAGAGGGACCATGATCAATTTTTAATGGACTTTAAAGGCTTCGATTGCTGACCCACTTTCGAGCGACTTTCAGAGCGTTTATCGTCGGCTGTGGTGGTGCAGCCCTGGTTCGCCACGTAAATGAATAAATTTTTTGTGCAATTTTTTTGTATTACTTCTTCGTTTGCAATTTTCCTTTTTTATTCTTTCGGCATTTCATGGTGTTTGCTGTTGCATATGAGTAATGCAAGTGGACAGGCGGCGAGGAGAGGCAGACGGGTGGGAAAAACGAGGCGAGGCGCGGCTCACAATGGGCCACGCGGCGTATACGCAATACACATGGAGGGGGTGACGAAGAGACCGGACCGAGGCCTGTATGTATCTGTATCTGTATCCGTATCTGTCTGTGCATCTGCATGTGTGTCTGTCTGTTTGAGTGTGTGGGCAAAGCGGATTCCGTGTGCACAGTGCGAATGCAAATGGAAGCAGGCAGGCGTCGAAAACATAAAAACGTGAGAGGACCCAGAGCGGGAGCAGGAGCAGGAGCAGGAGCAGGCGGAGAATGGGTAGCGGGAATGACCCACAATGAAAACGGACTGCACATGGAATGCACATGCCTATAAATATAGCACACACATCACCAACACAGATACAGTGAGAGAGAGCGAGGCCTATGTACTACGGCCGGGCATCCGGGCGTGTATGTATGTATATAGGGAGGGGTGTATCGTAGTAAAACGCGTTGGCAGGTGACTGGAACAACAAAAGGAGGGGCTGGGCAGAGGGATGGCTTGCCAGGGGTGGCACTCCAATCGGACTCTTTGCAAATGTTTCAGCCGAAAGCTGCGCTTTGAACAATCAAGCGGCAAGACAATGAAAACACAGAGTTGCTGCAAACTGAAAACAGAAAACAGAAAACAGAAGGCACAAAAAGCAAGGCACAAGATGCTGGCGAAAGCGTAAATGAAACTGGGCCTGCAATGGCTGGCAAACTGCAACTGGGAAAACGGAAGACCAGCAAATTGAAGCAAAACAGCAATGACAAACAGGATATACAAAAAGCTGAGACCAGAAAACGAAACAAAACAATAACCATTTCCATGGTATATTTCGAGGCGTGTGTGCGTATACGTAATATCTGTGCGTATACGCAATAACTAGGTGTGTGCCATGTGCGTATACGTAATTTTTGAATGTCTGTGTCTGTGTATGCATTGCAGGGTCCAGAGTTAATCGGCTGCAGCTCTTGCGTATTCAGGTCATCATTATTGATTCGCCAATGTTGCCGCCTGTGCGTATAGAGACATGAATTTTGCGTACGCACTCGCCACACACACGGACACATTTTGGCCATTATGTAGTTACATGCCTACGCACACACACACACACACTGCACATACACCATTGTGAAATGGCCACATGGCCTGGTTATATATTTTAAGGCCTACATGCAGGCACTATTAACTGCGGTCATCGGCAACGACGGCGGCGGAGGGAGGGATCCTTCGAACCGGACATGCCCTTTTGCTCTAATCAGGCAGGCATTATGTAAAGTCAGTCAGCCAGCAGGACATCGTACGGCCGGACCACTGTACCATCCATACCATGTGCGTATGGGCAGCCCAATTTAAATCGCTCCCAAATTGCTGCTCCTGCCACAAGCACACCCAGACATACACAGGCGAGCGCACAAAGCTCCCAGAGAGCTGCATATCCGGTTGCAAATCAGGAATTCCTCTTCGCAACATTATCGAGTTTCAATAGCCCGGTTTGAAGTCAGCGTGCCGTTTACAATTATAATTTAAATTCCTGGTCATAAAGTCTTTGTGCACTGAGAAAACCTAAACCTAAAATAATTCTATGGATTTTAAAACTTTTGTAAACTATTATTATAAGCAAACACCATATTGTATACTGAAAAACTAAACATAATAATGAACTTTACTTTACATTTTACCTTAAATTAAATTATAAAAATTTCACAAAGCTCCAATAGATAGATAGACCCTTGTATATACCTTCACTGTCTCAATTTCTTCATCCATAACGATGCCTAGGATCCCCACGCTGACGGCGTTGTAATTTGAAAAAATTAAAACGATATCCATTTTGGCTCAGCAATTTTCACTGTCGCCATCGTCAGACGTATTTCAGCACCGCAGTGCGTTTGGCAATTTGCTGACTGCCATCAAATCCAAGTCAAGGATGATGTTGCCTAGGCCAGCACAAACTCGTTTAGTTTTCATTTTACCCACACAGCTAAAAAAAAAAAAGGAGAAAACGAAAAAAGTGAAAAAACGACGCGGCTAAAAATTGCGTTTGCCTGGCAATTTCTGCCATTTTCACAGCTGCCGTGGCATAACCTTCCCCATAACCTCATTCAATTTCTTTTACATTTATTAGAATTTGCGAGCAGTTGCTCTCTTTCTCTCTCTCCTCACTCAAAAATTGCTGCCAGAGACCCTATATGTAAACAGCCTCGTCTTCGCCAGCTTCCATCTTTACCTCCGGCTCCTGAGACTGTGAGTCTCAGAGTTTCCCCAGCAGAAGCCTCCTGCCTGGGCGGACGTCTTCTGTTTAGGTGTCGTAAAAATGCCTTTTGCCAACAAGTCGCCGGCAACAACGGGGAAAGACGCAAAAAATGGTCCAGGGACCATGGATAAAGATTCAAAGTTTAGGCATCAAAATAATATATAAACTGTAAAAAGTAAAAGAGATTTTTTTAAATTAAACTTAAGACAATCAAGACTAGAATGTTATATGAGTTATTATAATGAATTATTAACCTTGCTGATCTAGAATCTATGAAAATTATATTTCTCTAGATCCTTCTCAATCTCCCCAGTTTTCTGAAAGTATATTTCCCTTTCTCACCCACTGTGCGACCTGACTTGCACCTTTGCCTTCTCGTTGTTTATTCTTTACCCTCTGTCTGTTGTGGAATTATTTTGTACACACACTTTTTTCCTGTCTCCTCTGTGTTTTTATAACGCTTATTTGCCTGCCGTTGCCGTTGTTTTTTGTTGTTCTTGATGTCCTTGTGGGTTGTTGGGTGGCTGGCTTCTTGGTTGCAAGTCAAACATGTCTGTCGGGGAGGAGGCGAGGCGAGGAGTAGTACGAGTATATTTCGTTACCTGGCTCTGATTAGAGGCGTTGCTGATAAGCTGTCTTTTAATTTTGAGCCCCCAGTCTTCCGTCTAAATTATGCATCAACAGTTGCGGCGCTTTGCATCAGGCGGTGATAATCGCTTGCCCCGCATCAAAGGATACATCCTACCAGTCCCGAAATTAACATGTTTTTTCCTTTCGCTGGAGTAGGTAGGTAGGTGCTGGTACAAAAGCTGACTGGCCCGCAGGCCGGGGCATTAAGACAACAGCAACTGGAACACGAGATGCTGTCATCCGCAGCCAGTCAGTGGCATTGTTGGTATTATAAGCTGGCCAAGGAGGAGGCCACAATGCGAGGGAACAATGCTGCAGGAGCGGCGGCGTCAGCATCCAACAACATGCACTTGAAATGCAAGTCAAGAGCAGTCGCCAACCCCACATCGGAATCCATTCCTCTGCAGAAGTTGTACATGGAATCCATTGCTCACTGCGCTCGAAAAACTTCAATTCGAATTGGTTCATTTGTTGTTCTTTCTCTTGCAAAAAGTAAGCAAAACAAGGAGGGATTTGTGTCTTGTTTGCCGATGAAATTACTCGCATGTTTATTGGCTTAGTAGAAATGGGAACAGGTCGGGTCGAATAATATATATACGCATACTAAGGTATATGTATAACACCAGTTTGAATGATTTTCCTCTGGGTTGTGCCGTTAAATAACTATAAAAACCATCAAGTTTAGAAATCTTCGATTCAAAGTAAGAGAACACATATAAAAAGCTCTTTATATTTTTATAGAAACTAGCACATTCGATTTGATTTTATTTACAAAAGTTACAGTTTACAGATTTTGAAGGCAAAATAAAATATGGTTTCAAGAGAAATAACACAGAGGCAATTAAGTTTGAGAACGATTTTCTTTTATAAGCTTCACAACAAAATACTTAAAATAAATAAATGAAAAATGAAAAATGAAAAATAACCATTTATCTCTCACATTTTGGCCAGACATAAAAAATAATTATGAGATAAGCTATATCGTACCTTCCCATTGATGTACATCTTATGTCTTCTGTATTTTCTCCCTTAAAGACTCTAATTGAAAGCTCTGCCAGCTGCCGTGTCTATAAATATTTGCTGACTCTCGGGTGAGGCATGTCGATAGGATAAATTCAATGTTATGTAATGCATCGACTGCATTTTACTCAAATGGCGTAAAAACTGAGATGCAATATGAATCTCGAGCCGGAAACGGGCTGTGATGCCCCCCTGAAATTCCAGCGAGCAGAAATCAAATATGCGCCCACAAGTAAACCGAGCGGGAGACAAAAAGCAGAGTAAAGAATCCACATCCCTTCCGGAGCAGGAGAAGAGCAGAAGCAGGAGGAGGGGCAGTAGCTGGAACAGGAGCTGGAGGTAAATGGGAAAAGCAAAGGAAAATCGCGACCGGCAGCACACAGTCAGCATAGGAATGAAGGCTCGCCCGCAGGACACACGGGAGAAAAGCACGCTTCAAGTTATTTTTTGCCATGAAATCTCTAAGGAACTCCCTGTCGACTTCTGCACACTATGCACAGAGAGAAATACAATATTAAAAATAATGTATATCAATAAAATATATATGCAAAACTCGGCGAAAGTATACCAGACTTCAGGATATAATTTACAGACTAAAATAATAATTTTTCCTGTGCAGTTACGTGTCTGACGGCTAAAAAGAAAATGGAATTGGGGGCGTGGAGCAGTGTAGTAGCTAGAAACACAGACATAGACCACGTTCAGCTCATCTGGTGGCTTCTTTCTTGCTGGTGGCTGGTGGCTGGCTGCTCAAGTAGCTTCAAGTTAGGAATTCATTGTTAGTTATGCGATTTCATTGCTTGTTTTCTTTACGAATTCCTTGAGACGTCGCAGGACTACGACACCGAGGCAAACTAAACGTCTTTCATTGGATTTTGGCATGCCAGGCATCACGGAATGGAATCACGACATCGGACGGAGCGGAGCGAAGGGACGTCCTGCCTCAATCGCATCGCATTGCAGGGCACCATGGACGAAGTCAAAGTGTTCGACATTATTTGAAATTCATGAATGGCAGGCGGCAGCCTGTCCTTCGGTTCTCATCCCCATCCCATGGGAACGTGCTTTTCTGGGCTCTGCTTTGTTTTCTGCGTGTTTTGTCTGGCAAATAAATTCAAGTAACAGCAGCTGATAATGGCTTATTACCAGGACGACAATGCCACCCAATCTCGGATGGATAGGTTCGCTTGGACTCTCCACCTCTGGTTTTTCCAGCACTGGCTCTCTCTTTCTTGATTGTAATTGAACACGCACGCTAATTAAGACGCCAATAGTTTTAGTTTTTGCTACACATTGGTTTTTGGCCTTGCCTCGCTTTCGCAGAATTTCCTGCTCTCACGCCATTCGATATTAAAATCCTCACTTTCTTTGTGCGTTTGAATGAAGGCAATTATTACGCTAATTAACTATTTGAGTTTATGCTAATTACGTACGCTGCCAGTCAAGCGAATGAGTTTATTGCCAAGAATCCAATTAAAAGGTGGATCGAAGTTATTCCTTGAAATATCACGCATTCGCCATGGTGTCCGAGTATTTTCTAATTTGATGGCTGTTGTCTTTAGTTTGAGTTTAATTAGTAAATGCTTTTGTTAATGGAAAAATATATTTTTGTTAATTAATTTGAGTCACCTGGGTGGAAGGGATTGAAATTAAAGCTCTAAATAAATTCTTTCAAGAAACCGAGAAAACTTTTAGAGATTTAAAAATAACTTGTAGAGCAATTTTCTACTATTGATATCTATCTATAATATTTGTACTACTTTTTTACTATAAAATAAAAAACTAATTTGTTCTGTTTTTAATATTTGTTTATTTTTATTGTATTTTCACTTCGCTTTTTCTTCTTAGTAAAATTAAAAGGGAGTCCCTTTTTCTTGACTTTATGTATTTGTTTTCATTTCTCCTTTTTTGTTAAAAACTCCATCATAATACTGACCCATTTAATGCAAAATGCATACAGTTTACTCAGAAATATCTTCAGCATTCGAGGGAGACGACAAATGACAAAGTTGCCATGTTTTCAGCATCATTACTTTAGAGTCCCCTCGCCGGCATTATCATGGACCCCAAGTAAAATGCTTTTTCCCCCCTTCTAACGTTAACTAATGCATACACTATTTCATCACAATAATTCTCTCTGCACTTTGCCCCTGTGTCTCTCTCCCTTTCTCTTTCGGTCTCTCTGTTTTTCTCTGGCACTCTCTGTTGCTGTGTTGCTTCTTCATTCCTGGCATTCGCACGTCACTCAGCATCAAGCGGAAACAGTTAGCAGCCATCATGGCTACCTCGCCATCTTGTTTCCCCCGCTGTCCGTCTCTCTGTGTGTGTGTGTGTGTGTG
>VNKB01005901.1:0-13505 GCA_008042735.1 Drosophila leontia
TATTAAAATGAAAACAACCTGTTGATATACAACCTGTTGCTTTGGCGCCTTCCATTTTTCATTTGTTCCTCGCCAAGTTTGTTTACATTTTCGTGGTGAATGGTCAAATTAAGAAGAAGAATCAGAGTTGCACCGAAGAACTATCGCCTAACTATCGCCAAACAAACCGGCGTTAGTTCAGCATTAAAATCTAATGCTGAACTAACGCCGGGCCATTTGGGAAAATTCGGAACGGCAAAACCTTATGGAGCATTTGTTCAACGGATGCTAAATGCGCTTTAACGCTGTGTGGGAAGACCCTATAAGAAAAGCTTTCGTTTTTGATCTTACACCAAAAGAAAAACTTGCATTTTGACAACCTATTAATTCACATGTCTGCAATTCCCACGTCGAAAGATCTTTCGACGAGAGCTGCAAGAGGCGTTTATGTTTGCTGAAAAGAAATCTAAAAGTCGGTAACGAAAACACTAGAGCTTTTACCCTGCTTGATTGCGGTTTTCGGGTTTGGTTTTGATTATGATCATTCGCACTGTTGCCATATATTTCACTCGGTACACTTCGAACAATTATTTTCCATTATTTTTCAAAATAAATTAAAATTAGATGTATATATATTAGATAATTTCTTTGCAGGTAATCTGCAGACTTCGAATTAAGATTTAGGTAAATAAACTCCATTTATGATTTAATTTCATTTACTGGGCTATTTTTCAGCACTTAAAAAATTATAGTTGAGATTCCAATAGGAAATTTTATAGTAAAAATTGCAAACTAGATTGTTGGCGTTAAATGTCCGTTTTGGCCATTCTATATTTTCTCTTAACTTCACTCAGTTTCCTATTTCTCCTTTTTCTTGTCACACTATTAAATAGGAAATTTCTCTGACGTCGCTAGGAATTTTCACCACATCGAAAGTTCACAGCGCTCAGGACATGTGCATTTAATTTTTCGCGTTTGTATGGCCGAGTACTAGGTAGTAGTTTTTCCCCGTGTACACGCACATTTCTCGCACCAAAAAAAATCTTTGCGGCTGCGGCTAAGGGTTATTTCCAACAAAAGGAAAATCTCTGCTGCGGCTGATGAGGATGAGGACGAGGACGAAGATGAAGGTGGCGAAGACGATGATGCTCCTTGCAGGTGGCGAAACGATTCCCACAGCTAATGCTGATATGACACAGGTGCTACTTCATTTGCGCGATAATCGATAGATCTACATAAAAATACTAGATACTCGATAACAAAATACGGGTTTAATGAAGAAAATTGTAATTGAAAAATGTATTAGCCAGCTCATTGACAGTATGGTCTCACAATGATTTTATTATTTTTATATAATTTCGCTGGTTTTTTGAACTGAAAAAATATTAGACAATTAGGAAAAATGATATGTTTTGCGGTGGCAAGGTTCTTGCGGTGTAAAATTAATTAAAATTTTTTTTTGGTAATAATTAAAAAAATTGTAAGCATCATGGGTTAAAAACATAAATTTAAAGGATTCTGCATATATTTATGCAAGAATACTTCGACGAGGAATTCGGAAATTCATAGTAATACGCCGCAAATGGCGGCCGTTTTTTTTTGTTTACCTTTTACGGTCGGTGTGACCGTAGTAGTATTACAAAAATAATCCAAGCAAAATCCAAGCCAAATAACACATATAGTGGTCTCTTTCAAGGTTCTAATAAAGTAGCTAATTAATGAAAACTGCATTAGTGTATCATATGGCCATAAGGGTGTCGCCGACCAAACCTCGCTTTTTAGGTTAAGCACGATCTAGCACTAGGTCAGCCCTAGGTAAGCAATTGGTTCCAGTTTGGACAATCCACGCTGCCATGTGTGGGCAATTAATTTCCAATTTGCTGCCAATTCTACAAAGAATGTTTTTTCACTATTACAATCACAGGAACTGTGTGCTAGAGGCCACTTCTATTTACCTTTGATTTGCAACAATAATATCTGCACTTTTTTGATTCTCGGGTGACGAGCTTTCGACGCTGCTGCCATATAATCGATAGCTTAGATAGATAATTAGCTTGGGCAATTCCCTTAGGGTTATTGAAAATTAGAAGTATGCTTTTGGGCCGCTTCCGCGACAACCGCAACTATTACAAACTAGGGCTCCAGAGTCACTAAATTGTCTTTCACTCCACATTGGGCCAGCGAGGCGATATTTCAAAGAAAATTAATGTTTTTAAGCTAGACTCTTCAAATTTGGAACATATGATAGTGTCAATACACATAAAACTATCAGGCCTGCTCCGGTAATCGTAAAATTTTTTCGATTTCGTTGTGGACGAAAACGAACCGTTTTCGTTTTTAGCTGCTCCGGTTTTCGGCAAATTTCTGCTATCGGAATGTTTCGTTTTCTCATCGTTTCTCACTGCTCAAGCAGCTTACTTGTGTTTTTGGTAATTAGCAAACAATTGTAACGACCCTCTTTTCGGTTGCTCGACCTAGCTCGCCGGAGTCGGGGTTCGTACAGAAAATTTGTAGTGTCCGAGTCCCTCGTGTCCCCAATAATCAGTAAATAGGCAAGAGGAGAGAGGTAATTTAGTACAATCTTTATTGATCAACATATAGTGAAACCTGTGGAAAGAATACAGTGTGGTTGCTGCTGTGGTGATGTCTTGTTGACATCACCTTTTTCTACCCTGGTTGCGGGTAGATCCGTGTCCCGGTCTTCGATGGTGATCAGCCGGCTGGCTGACGATGATACCCGGTGGTGGGTGATGCGACACTGCGACTAGGGTCCAGTGGGTCGACTTGTTGTTACCGTGCTCGGGCGATGCGACTGCTGATCGTCGGCGTGGCGATACCCTGTATCGGTGATGCGATCGTCGGTGATCGGCTTGTGAGTACCCTGTTCGGGCGATGCGACTGTCTCGTAGTCTGCTCGTGAATACCCTGTTCGGGCGATGCGATTAGGGTGCGTGACCGTTGCGGCTGGCCGCTGTCGTGGTCACGGTAGGTGGGTCCGGGAGACGTCACTCGAGGTGAGCGACCGTTGTGCCTAAGCTCGCACCGTCCCTAACGCCTTTCTGCTACCCTGTAGCTATCAAGATCCGCCGACTAGGGCCAAACTCCGCTCCTCCCAGCTACTTCGTTAGATCCGCCTGCAGGGGGCCAGATCTAGACCTAACGCTACCTTCACCTTTCCTACCCTCTTTGCTATTAAGGTCCGCCGCCAGGGCCAAACCTTATTCTACTGCTAAGTCTAGGATTAGTACTACTTGTTAACTCACCAGTTGACTGCTCGGCTGCTCTGCAAAAGTGAACTTGCACTGGCCGGTGTGCCGCTTTATATAGCCGGCTGACAGCTGTTCTCCCTCGATCGATAATCGATAACTCCCTAACGGTCGATAGGCAGAGCGTTGCCGGATCGACCGTATCCAATCGATTAGTGTCAGCTGTTCAGGGCTGGGTGCACCATGTTTCGGCTGGCGTTGCCACCTGGCGTCAGTGTGCCCGTACTTCTGCGCCCGCCACTTTTGAATCTGGTAGTTTGTTTGTGTTCGAAAAAATCTTGCCGTTTTCGATTACCGGAGCAGGCCTGTATATGTAAGTTTCAGACCGATCTGACCACACCTTCTCTAGCCGCCCATATATGACAGGTTTCCTCTTATTGATACTTGTACTGTAATAAGTAAATTAAATTCAACAAATGTTTTAAATTAATTTTTTAACACTTAACCTTAATATTAATAAGTAAAAATAACAATGCAGGCAAAATGATTTATATAAGTATTTTTCATTTTAAAATTTTCCTAATAGTCGTCTTCTACACCCAGTTCTATTAAAATCGGATTTTCAGAGTCAGAATCTGAATCACTATCACTATTGCTCCGTGCTTAAGTCGAATTCTTTCAGTTCATCATAAATCCAACTCGAAACGGCAGATGCTCTCCGATTGTTTTCCATATAGACATCAAGCAGTTGCTCCTAGGCGAACTCAACCACAGCTACAATATGTCGGATTAGCTTAATAAAATTAGTTTATATACACTTTGCACTTTAATGACACAAAGTTAAATTTTGCCACAAGTTGGCACAAAATTTGTTATAATCCACAACAAACGGGTTAGCAGGTTAGCTTTTTTACTTTGGGACAACACAAATAAATATCAAACATAGACAAAGTCTTTTTTAATACATATATTCTACATAAATTTGCCTTTCTTTTTCATAATTTAAGTGAAAATTGCTTAAACCAGAACAATTTTGTCACGCTCGCAAGTAAACAAAATCTTTCTCGCGCTTTTGAGTTTCGCACGCACGCAATCAAAGAGCTGACTTTGAAGGGCTGCCAAAATTTCCGGGATACATCAAAACAATTAAAATCTTTTGATTCATTTTAGCCAAAGTATTTACTATTTAAATTTTATTATTAAAATAGGTTTACTTTCTATGAAAAAATAGAATTTTCGTCGATATATCGGTTCTCAATCCTAGTAATTATCACCAAGTAATTTCTATACAAGATCTTCGTGTTCCGAAATTCCGAAAGTGTTTGTTTAAATAAATGCCTAAGCCACGATGAAACTTTCAGTTCCGAATTGTTCTAAATTTCTTTACGTTCGCTGTGTTCCGCTTGCGTTTACTTACATTTATATATGTACATACGTACACAAATTTGCGATACAGTCCACACTACTACTACTACTAATTCTGAGTATATATGCATGTATAATAATAAAAAAATATATATTACAGTTAGTGTACGCAGCTACTACGATTATAAATTTATTTGAATATATGCACCGCAACGCCAACGTTATTTGTATATTTAACGTATTTACTCTCCCTTGTTCTATCCTGAGCTTCACCTAATTAAATATACATATGTTCATACATATGTCGGAGATAACCGTTATTTTGTTTAACCGTAGTCGAGCCAGCGTATTCTGTTCGCCTGCGCAGTCAAATCGTATCTGTCATCACGCCACTTTTCCTGTGGCCCTTTTACCTTTTTCTTACTTTTCACTCAGACGTCAATTCTAGACAATCTCAAGCTGTCTCTCTCACTCTCTCCTATTGTTGCGACAGACGAACAGACCTCACTCAGTAACAAACAGTCTTCTGTCCTTGTCCTGTTACCGACTCAACTGTCATTGCGCCTGCGCGCCAGCGACACCTACAGGGCTACCAATACCTGAGCATGCCGAATAATTCTGTTGCCAAGGCAACAAGCATTCCAAATTTGCAACTTAGCAAACTTAGCAACTAACTTTCCGACACATACATAATCGTCTGCAAGTCGACGCTCCGATATTTGGAAATTTTTTTCGCCTCTCGTTATCTCGCTATTCTGCATTGGCATACGGCTAATGCACAAACATAGTCACACACGCATTGGTTCCAAAATACAGCACCGGTCAATCACATAAGTCCAGATAAATAAAATAATATGTAAATTATTTTATATTAAAATTCCAACTAACGAATTAAGTTAGAAATCCAAGTGCGCTTCCATATCCGCATTAGTGTGACCGTATATTATTCGCTGCAGACCGGAATTATTGAATTAATTTGCATATATCCGTTTTAAATTCCAAAGGAAAAAATTAAATATTCCACATAAATAATTATTACGAGTCCGATTGGTTCCTAAATTCCCAATCCAGCTTCGACCCATAAATAAATCCGTAATATATATTTATTTTAAATATTTGTAAAAAAAATATTCAGAATGGCTCCTTCCATTTTAGATAAATTTACTTTGATCTGTGACCGTCTGAGTCACTTCGAGTCTAGAGCAGTCATGCCCAGCCCATAGCTCTTTGTGCTTGCATTGTTTTTGTAATTGCTCTTTAGCATAGGCAGAGCAATCGCCGTATGCATGCACGGCTCACTCCATAAGCAAAGCAGATTACACAAACAATTTTGCGTATTCTCTTCATTCTCCACGTCTTCGTTGATCTCGGCAACAACACTTTCATAGGCTTCACCGTTATCTCGCTTGTCCGAATGTAAATTGTTGTTGGATCGCCGAAAAAAGTACATCGCGAAAAATCAGTTGTATTTTGCGTTGCGGGCAAGATGTTTGATATTGCAGAATCTAATTTTTTATTTTGTAAAAATTGCTATGGTGAGCCCCAATGCATTGTTAAAATGTATTTTCATGTATTTTTATTACTTTCGATATCTTAATTTGAATTTACTTTCATTTTTTTCAGTGCAGAAATTTGAAGTAAAAAAAAACTTTTGCGTAAATGTATTTGTGCTTTCATTTATGTGTATTGGTGCGTTGCTCTGCCATAAGCAACGTTTGGGCACCCCTGGTCTAGAGTCTGCAATCCAGCAGCAACTTCTCCATCCAAGTACTCTTGTCAAATCCATCTCGACCAAGTCCGAGCGCTATTGGATAAGGTCGAGAAAGAGTACGAAGATTGTTCAGAGCTAATTTCAGTTGGCTTAGAGGGCGCGGAGGACACCTTGCCTACTCTTAAGGCAAAATACGACTACTGCTATTTTATTTACTCACGGTGTGCTGCCCAGCTCATGGAACAGATCGATACGATCTCCTCCAAAGCTGCTCCAGTTCCTTTGCCTTCCTTTGTGCGAAACGAAAGTTTTCTCGGGCGATTATCTTCGCTGGCCGACTTTCCGAGACCTTTTCACAGTGGTCTATATCGAAAATCCTATGCTGACACCTGTAGAAAAGTTGTTCTATTTAAATGCCAAGACTAGTGGTGAAGCTCATTCCATAGTTTCGAATTCGCCACTAACCAACAACGGTTTCCGCTCAGCATAGAACAACCTATCTGAGCGTTTCGAAAATAAACGCGCTGGTAAACAGCCAACTGAAAAAATTATTGAACATGGAATCCATTGAACGCGAGTCCTCGGCAGCCTTGAAGGAGCTGCAAAATATAATTAAAAATTGCCTCACATCCCTAGCTCTGTCTGGCCTTCCTACGGATAATTGGGACTGCCTCCTGGTTTATTTGTGCTCCACGAAGCTTCCAAAGCTGACGCTCTCATTATGGGAGCAATCCTTACCAAATAAAACCAACATTTCCGATTTGGCTAGAACTTGATTCTTTTCTTACTGAGCGCCATGGAACTCTGGAAACTATAAATTCTATTCAACCTCCTATGTTACGCCTCAATCCGTCCAAACCGACAAAATCCATCGTGGCACCGGGACTACTACAATCCTTCAGTACGCGGATTGTTCCCATATCGAAAAGATGCGATTTGTGTTCTGAAGAGAAACATCCAGTGCGTTTGTGTCCACGCTTCCCTCAGATGATGATAGTCGATCGATCATTTTACATCCAGAAAAAGCAGTTGTGCTTAAATTGCTTTGCAAGCGGTTATCCACTCCGTAATTGCACAAGCGCCCACAGCTGTCTTACTTGTCACGGTCGGCATCACACATTGTTGCATCCAAGCAACTCTGCTTCCAGTGTTCCGATTCCTCGTGATGACACACCACAAATATCTAACCCTATTCAAAAGATTTCCTCGTTCTCCACACAAGTGACCACTTCTGCCGATTCCTCCAATTACTGGGTTCCATACTACGACAGCAAGAGCAGACGTTCCCGAGGTATTTTATCCTACTAATGCCGAGTCTGCCAAGGGAATCATCCTCTTCGGAAATGCCACCGGTTTCTTCGCCTTAGCGCTGAGAAACGGCAGTCATCGGAAAGAAATACTGCGTCAACTGCCTGGCCCACCACCATTCCGGAGGATCTTGTCGAAGTAACGACTGATGCCAGTCGTGTGGACAGGATAACCACACTCCACAGTGACCGATTTGGCTGTTCTAGCTGCAGAAATGGAATTTCATAAAAAGTAACAATAAATTTGCCGAGTCTGAAATTTTTGTGAAATGTTTACCTAAAAAGAAATTAAACTTTACACCTTTAATTTAATTTAATTTTTTATTTAAAATTTTTTTTTTAATTAAAATTTTTTTTTATTATATTGAATGAGTTTGTATTTTGTTTTTAAAGATGTTATTTAAAAAAAAAGCCACAAACAAATACATTTCAATTTTCCGAGTCTGAATCGGAATTTTTTTCTTGTATATTGTAGTCTACAAGTAGGTTTTGACCTTCAATGTCAAAAGAAACTGCTTTGCTCGAACTATTAGCCGAACTTTTGCTGAAACTTGTTATTAGTGGATCCGACACCAACAATAAGTGCAGAAGATCCTTCATTGTGTTAGACCGAGAGTTTTTGCGAGTATGGTTCAAGCGAAAATTTTTTAAATCATATTTGCTGAAAATATCCTAAACTTAAGCAGGGGCACGTAAGGGCAGCTGACCTTGGTTAATTTACACACAAGACGAACTATAGTTTAGCACAGTTATACAGTTTTTGCAGACCGGGACGAGCTTCACAAAGATTTAGTCTACAAAAGCCGAAACATGCTTTTAAAAAGGGGGCTAAAAACATTGATGGTTTTAAACATAAACTACAAATACAACATCTACTCACAGGTCACAAAACATTAATTTTCTTATTCTACATACCTTGAGCTTTAAGAAAATGGAGAACTTGTTTCAAAAAAGGTGAAGGTAGAGTGTAGCAACCGAGGAATAATCTCTGAAAAATAGTGTGCTACCATTTGTTGACTTTCAGTGTTAACAGCTGATCTAGTTAATTAAAATGATCGGTTTAAGTATTTTTTTTATATATAATTATATTACTATCGATAGAAAATAAAACTTTAATTAATTTTAACAGTTCAAAATATTCTTAATCTGCAGCTAGAACAGCCAAATCAGCCACTGTGCACTCTTCTCCATATCAACGAGTGCTTAGCGTTATCCTACGCTTTCCACAGCTAATCCTTCGTGGTACTTTTGCTGCGTATCCTCGCAAGGGGACCTCTTCGCTGCCCTCAGTCCACTGTCCGTCGTCACGTTTGAGCTGACTCTGTATGGTTGGCTGCTTCGATAGCAGCTTCCGGAGTCTAGTCGTTTCTGCGGCAGTCTCTATATTGGAGCAGAAGTTTCTCCATGAGTTTCTCTGCGCTTTGCGTATTTCCTTCTTGTAGTCCCTTAGTAGGACTTTTTATTCCTCATTGATGATATTATCTTTCACCTGCTTGGCTTTTTTGAAGAAATCTTCGAGTTTGTTGCGTCGAAGTGAATGGTCCTTATTCCACCAGGGTGGCCTGGTCCTCTTTCTCGTGTCCGATATAGGGCATGCGTGGTACGCATCTAGCAGTTCTAGTCTCTAGGGACTTTTCAATGTCTTCCGCGGATTCTACTATGCCCGGAGAGATTGCGAGCCATGTCGCGATAGTCTCCTTGAACTTTCCCCAGTTAGCATTCCGGGGGTTCCCAAAGACTGATTGTTTTGGAGAGTGTTCGAATGCGTATTGCAAACGTAAGTACTTATGATCTGAGAGGGATGGTCTCTCAAGGACTCTCCATTCTGATACCAAAGTCCTTAAGAGCTTGCGCAATTTTCCAGTGGTTTCTCAGGCATATATTTTAGATAGTTGGCTATGGCGTCTGTGCCGAATTGGTACAACCCATTAAAAATTGATTTGGTGCTAGGGGTTCTTCGTTTTCATGTGTGATTGGCAATTCAGTAAGAGGGCGTGAGTTTATAATGTTTTCTGCTTCGATCAATACAAATTGGAGTGTCTCGACTCGTGGGCTGGCCCTGTTCAAAGTAACTTACTTCATAATCATGTAATAATCGTTTTATTATTCGTATTACCCTTTTCCAACATCCTTCGGCATTAGGCTGCAAAGGACAATTGAAAATCCATTTAATTCCCTTCTGGACAGCTTCATTTTCGATGGCGTCTTGATCTAATAAACTTTCGTTGTTCTTGAGCTCCTTTGTTGTTCCGATGAAATTATTAGAATAAAGGCATCCGTGGAAAGGTCGGCTGCTAATTCTACATGGGCAGCTCTGACGGTCATGCAAGTAAATATTGCTCATTACATTTCTCGTGACGACGCCCCATAGTTGCGGTAAGTGGGCCGAACAAATCCACTCCGGTATAGGTGAATGGTCTTACATACGGTGTTAATCACATACGGTTTTAATCGGTCTGGTGGCAGTTGACCCATACGTGGAATCTTATATACACTTTTGTCTAAGATGCATCTATTGCATTCATGCATTACTTTACTAAGAACTTTCCTAACATGCGGTATCCAAAATTTTTGACGGCTCTCATTTATGATGACTGCTTGGTTCTGGTGATGGTATTTCGTGTGAAAGTGCCTCAGAATTAAATATCTTTCGGAAGGAGGATTGGACGACCTCTCGACTGTGGTAAATATGAGGCCTCATCTATTCGACCCGATAGATGTAAGAGCCGTCTATTTCAATGTATGGCGACAGTTCCTAAATTCGGCTTTGCTTGGTAATAATAATAATCTGTTGATTCCGTAGGGTCCCGATTTTCTCAGGAAAGGCCTCTTGTTGCACCATCCGACAGATCTCAATTTCGGCGTCAGCTAACTCTTGGACAGTTAAAAGTCCTTTCTTGTCCGAACGCTTAAGCCATAATCCTTTGGCCCTCATTACCCAACCAATTACCCGCTTGAGGTTGCTGTAAGAAGAAAATCGTTTAAACTTTATTACCGGTATAAATACCTGGCATCTCAACACTGCACTATGGGGTGGCATTTAATCATTTCTTAAAAGTGCTTTAATTTAAAAAAAATCAGTGGGATTGATTATGCCTCATACTCAAAATGTTAATACCTTACAGCATATGTTAGCAAAAGAGCTGCAAAATCAGCTGTTGCATCCGAAAGCACGTCTGCTAAGTGTGCAATTTTAACGAAATGATCTTTGAAGTTAAACTATTCGTGTAAGGCACCATTTGTAAAGCAAAAAACTAATGGACACTTATTTGTAACAAACACACTCACCGAGCGTTGTCCACCTCAACACGCTCTGTCTACTTTTTCTGCTCGGCAGGCTCAGGGAAATGGGCGTGGGTTTTGTGTTGAAATGAACAAGGGTGCTACATAACTAATATTGTAGACAGAGATACTCTAGCTGTGGATATGGTAAACAATACGAATCAGACGAAGGAAGTGTACCTACTGAAGATGAGGCTCCGATGTTATTGGATTCAATCTTAACCCTCCCAACCTGTGAAGTCCATTCGGGCTCCACCCTTTTACAACCAATGCTCTACATCCCCTTAGGTGCCCAACAAGATATTAAATTAATTCATTTTCAAAGTAATATAATTGCAGGCTGAGATAATATTGAAACACATTTTCCTAAATCTAATCCTTAAACCTAAGTTTACGTTATTCAGTTTGTTTTTATGTCAAATGAAAGGAAATAAATTCAAGATAAGAGAGAACGCTTTTGATTTTTACTTTACATTAAAATATATTAGAAGTCTTGGCGAAATTATAAGTATGGGTTCAGTTTTATTTGGTTGTTTTGCGGCTAGGCCGTACTCACGCTTTCTCCATCTACGTCAGCAACCACGTTTTCAGTTCCCTTTCGATGCTCTATTTCGAAGGTATAACCTTGAAGTTTGATAGCCCATCTTGCCAATCTACCACTGAGATCTGATTGATTCATTAGCCATTTAAGACTTGAGTGATCGGTGATTACTTTGAAACTGTGACCTTCAATGTACATCCTGAATTTCTTTATTGCCAGAACTACGGCCATGCATTCGAGTTCAGTAACTGTATAGTTACGTTGAGCTTTATTAAGCTTCTTGGACATGTAAGCTATAGGGCGTTCACAACCAGATTCATCACATTGAGCTAGAACTGCACCCACACCATGTAGTGAAGCATCGCACTGCAGAATAAAAGGTTTGTCAAAATTCGCATTCGACCTTCATCGAGTGCAGACGTGCTTACGGACGATCGCTACGCGGGGTTTATTCTCGAAGTGTTTTTTCATGGTGAAAAAGTAAATTCGGAACTCTAAACTACGTACTGTCAGCTAGGCCAAGCCCTACAGTGCGTATGACATACGGACACTAGTGCGTGAGACGTGTTTTTGAGCTGCAAAGTTCATTTATATGGTGCCATGCGTAACAAGCTCAAAATTATGAGCGGCGATCAAAAGAATGAGCGTAGAACCTCTGTAAACCAAAGAAACGGCTGTTTCACTTACTTCTCAACTCGCGATATCGAAGCAGAAAAAACGTCTACAAAGCCCAACCCGGCTCTACTGACCGCCGACGGCACGAGAGCGCGCTCTTGCTCACCCGCCCTACTCATTCTAGCTCCTACATCTTGGAGCTCCCAATGGCACACCCCACCATCACCGGCTTCGATGGAAGACGCACCAACAACAAGCAGAGCTGCAAGTTCTGCAAACGTAGGAAAAGTAACAGCAACAACTAAATCAACGACCAATATTGCGAAATCGGTGCCAACGGCCGCATCGCCAAATTCAATGGTAACAAAAACCGTGAACTCCGAAAAGCAACAAGCGGTTCCGGCCATACAGACTGGCATGGATCGGTACATCCAAATTAAGCGTAAGCTTAGCCCACATAACACGGTTGGTAACAAGCCTAAGATCAACCGTGTCACCAAAAGCTACAACCCAAACAACTCCAACAAATTTTCTCCGCTAGCAGCTGATGAGAATAACCAAGCAGAGCCGGAGCAGGAGACCCAAAAACAGCCAAAGCCCCCACCCATTTATATTAGGGAGAAAAGCTCAAACGCCCTGGTCAACAAAATTGTTGCGCTGGTCGGGGACGGAAACTTTCATGTTGTTCCGCTTATTAAAGGGAACATATGTGAAACAAAAATTCAAACCAAAACAGAAGAACACTTCCGGGCTGTGTCTAAATACCTGGAAGAATCCAAAAAATGAAAGTGCCTCAGAATTAAATATCTTTCGGAAGGAGGATTGGACGACCTCTCGACTGTGGTAAATATGAGGCCTCATCTATTCGACCCGATAGATGTAAGAGCCGTCTATTTCAATGTATGGCGACAGTTCCTAAATTCGGCTTTGCTTGGTAATAATAATAATCTGTTGATTCCGTAGGGTCCCGATTTTCTCAGGAAAGGCCTCTTGTTGCACCATCCGACAGATCTCAATTTCGGCGTCAGCTAACTCTTGGACAGTTAAAAGTCCTTTCTTGTCCGAACGCTTAAGCCATAATCCTTTGGCCCTCATTACCCAACCAATTACCCGCTTGAGGTTGCTGTAAGAAGAAAATCGTTTAAACTTTATTACCGGTATAAATACCTGGCATCTCAACACTGCACTATGGGGTGGCATTTAATCATTTCTTAAAAGTGCTTTAATTTAAAAAAAATCAGTGGGATTGATTATGCCTCATACTCAAAATGTTAATACCTTACAGCATATGTTAGCAAAAGAGCTGCAAAATCAGCTGTTGCATCCGAAAGCACGTCTGCTAAGTGTGCAATTTTAACGAAATGATCTTTGAAGTTAAACTATTCGTGTAAGGCACCATTTGTAAAGCAAAAAACTAATGGACACTTATTTGTAACAAACACACTCACCGAGCGTTGTCCACCTCAACACGCTCTGTCTACTTTTTCTGCTCGGCAGGC
>VNKB01005902.1:0-10262 GCA_008042735.1 Drosophila leontia
GGTCCAAGCAGGAGCAGCCGGCTCGAATTCCCCCCAGTAAATCCAAAGCCACCACCACGAAAACCAACCTACAGCAATGGGAGCTGGAAAAACTAAGACTAGCCGAGCAGCGGCGTTTGCAGCTGCAATGCGCCAAGCGACGAAGGCAGCAGGAGAATCTGCAGCGGCAGCAACAGGCGGAGAACGCCTTCCAGCGGTGGATGAGCCATGTGGACCAACGACCCAAACCAGTGCCTAGCAACCAGGGAATAAACTCGCTGCGCGGCACCATCTCCAACCTCTACATCAATCCCAATCGGTGGGTCAACTGAGGCTGGCATTGGGGTCAACAGGACTCTCAAGTCGCGGGCAGCCTAGTTTCCAGCGCTGCGGAGTAAAAGTTTAAACCAAGTGAATCTATATATTTACCCATTTTAAAACTATTAAATAACCTATAAAATGCCATTGTAGTGATTTAATTATTAAGGAAATCGAGGCATTAAGGGATTTGGTAAGTATAAGATCCCTCTTACTAAAGACCACATTGATTTGTCGCAGCTTAAACCCAACGGACTACTGCATTCTCATTAGCGATGCCTGAAATCTAAACTCAACTTAAATCAAATGTATTTTTGTACTAATAGCAACAATCTGCCACAGACCGTTAATGAGCTGCATTTGATATTACATCATTTGTGTGACCCCCGATAACCCAGCTTCTCTTGAGTAATTTCCATACACACGAACACTCCAAATCAAAACATTTGAAACCCTTCACAGTGGCCTAGTATTGATATCCTTTTCACAGGACATCGAGGAGTACACTGTACACTGCTGGGGTGTCTGCTTTCCCACTTTGCTGGCAAGGGTTCGAGCCTTTTCATAGGAATACATCTTTGGTTACTAATTGATTTAAAGGATTAACTGAACAATATTAAAGTAGATCATAAAATAAAATCCATAAAAACAAATTTTGTGCATATAACAACACTTACCTAATACCTACCTATGGCTAAGCATTGGTTAAGCTGTTCTACATAAAATATCTCCTCAACACCAAACAAATTCCTCTTAAATTTTATTTCCTCATTATCAGCATTCAAGTTAAATCTCCAAGTCACCTATTTTATTGGTTTAACTTAAGCAGGAAGCGTCGTTTCAAGTTAATAAAGCAATCACCTGGCTGAAATTTTGGTGCCCTTGGCTGATTTATGTTTAATTAAATGGCCAAAGTTGTCCTTGCTTCGCTCTTATTTTTTAAGAGCAGCTAAAACTCTGAGAACTTCTCCACCTGTCGTCGCTTAGGTGAAACAATAAAAACGGGGCTGCAAGAGGGAAGAGCTGGACAGACAGGAAATGAATACAAAGTTATTTAATATGAAAATGGCGTGCAGGAAAAATTGTGTTATTATTTGTGCTTCGGTTGGCCCCCAAGCCACTTGGCCTTAAGCGATTTAGTTTCTTCGTTCTCTTTTTTGGTCTACATATACTTCACAGGCTAGCAAGTTGGATGAGATTCGAGATGGAAATTGACAGCCGTGGCTCAAAGGAGAAGAACATTATACGTTTCAACCCAAGTGATGATACAATTATTCATTGTAAGGCCGCTCAGCAGCAGCTTGCAGCCAATTTAAATGTTAATCAAATTAAAGTATCTACCTGCTCTTATTAACCCGAAGCTTGGCCTGCTGCTTCTGGACTTTTCATACAGTGGGAACAAAAATGTGTTTCTTGTCAAGAATAAAATGGAAAATAAGGAATTTTTGCATTCATTATGAAGGGTTTAAGATAAATGGTTCTTCTTATAAAATATATAAAATACATCTAGCATCTTTGTTTTACTATAAAGGAAGGTATATTTTTAATTTATTTTATTTTATTTTTATATAAAAAACTTAATTATAACTATTTTTATATACAAACCATTGCTCATAAATCTCATCTTTCAAATAAAATTCCCTCAACACTTAATAATTTTTTCATATTTTATTAATATTTTTCTCTTGATGTATAGGGATATTCGTATTTCGATTTTCCTGTTTGCCTGGCCGGCCATTTTTTAATAATTTAATCCACTGCAATTGAGCGTCATGGCATGCATTTCAAGCCTAGACAGATTTATCGAAAACACAAACAAAGAGAAACGCATTCACTGGGTATGAAAGCTAAGAGTGTGGAAAATACGAGGGGCAAATATTTTTGCGCAAACATTGATTGGCAATCGGGGGGGGAGGGTTGGGGTGTGTGGGTTGAATTGGCCAACTGCATGTTAACACACACCCAGACATCTGTAAATTGGCACACTGGCAGCCAAACCCCACCTCACCCTTCTGAAGTCAGGATGCACTCACAGCTCCTCGAGTGTGTGACGAACACTGAGCTGGCAAAAAGGAGGAAAAGAAAAACACCAAAAGGTGAAAGGTGAAGTGGGTGAGTGAAGAGAGGAGGAAGGCGCGGGGTTTGTTTTATAAATGAAAATTCATTGAAAACTGATAGCGTGTGAAAAATAAACGAAATGTATAGTCGGTGGCAGAATGAAGTGTCACTGGTTGGAGCTATACGATGGTAGCGATGCTCTGGCTTTATTTTAAATATAAAAAGAGATTTCAATAAAAAATTTTAAGTATATTTTAAAGGATAATACATTTTAAAAATTTTTAAGAGATTTGATTATTGAATTTCTGAATTTTATATTAAAGTACTCAAATAAAGACTTACCCATGAATATTTCAAAAGGGTATTCAAAAGTTTTGCAATTGTAATTCCCTTAATTCTTTGATACCTTTTTGATTTCCAACGAAAATATGTCAACTACTAGACTTCATTCAGTCAAGCCTCTGTGTCATAGTGCCTTTCCAGTGGCAATTAGCAACCAAAGCCGTGGCCCGATATTTTTACAAGCCATAACAAGCGGATACGCTATTAATTAAAATAAATTGCAAGCCCGTCAACAGAAAGATGAATGGAAACGGCTTGAATAAAGTATGATATTCAAAATACAAAAAAAAATGTTATCTAAAAAGCAACTGAAAACTTTTTGAAATTGGAGTACTAGGCATAAATCAGTTTTAACAATCTTTTTATATATTCAAGATATTTGTAAAAATTTGATATGTAAAGAATTTTATTGTAAAATAATAAATAAATAAATAATATAAATTATAGTTTTAATGTAAAATAAATTAAGATTGTAAACCAAGTCAAAAGAAAGAAATTAAAACTGAAATACATTTTTATTTAATTATTATAGCCAAACTCCTATATTGGGCAAATAAAAAATGTGAAATTTATCACAAAATTTGAGTTAATAAATAGCCATGCGGCAGCTGCAAAATATTCAGTAAAATATTTCCCACACACAATATTGGTGGACATGAATGGTGGCTCATATATATATTCATGCATTCCTGCCACGAATCGCCACTCTGCGGGAAATAATAATTTAATTAGCCCATACACAGAAAAAAAAAATCAAATTAATAAGATATAATGCCTTTTTAATTAAGGTATCCTGAAAGTGAATGTAACATTGTGTAATTATATCAAAGTAAAAAAATAAATTTAATAAAATAATTTAATCAAGAAATCCCAATTTCATTTCTCTCTCTGCAAAGGGCACTGTAAAAGGGTTATGGCCTCTGAACAGAAATTTGTATGCATATCAAAAAAACCAATTATGGCAACATTTTGCTGTCCCCAATTTCTCTCATGCCTCCCCTTAACCACCCGTTTCAGTTTCAACCATGACTATGGCCTAGTGTATGGCTCTGTGTTCGCTGGCATTTTCAATGGGGCTCGAGCATTAACGTTCAAAAGTCAATTAGTGGTTTTTATAAATGTGATTAAATTAAGTGACAATGTTGTTTACTGTTTTTAAGCTTTTTCGGTTTTTAGCTTCATTTTAATTGGGCTAACATTGCCTCGCAAATGAGCTTAGGGGATGGGGAAATGGACAGTTGGTTCGCAATCGAAATATTGGATTTGAATTGGGCAAGGAGTATTCGAAAATGTATCTGTCCAAAAGGCTTTGAGTCAACATATTACATAAATATTTTAAATTGGGATTTAGTAGTTGATCCTTTTACAACAACAATTAGCATGCGATATTTATACTTTACCAAAACAATTGAAAAATTTGTTATTTATTTTTCCTGTGTTTTTGATTGATTTTTGCATTTCATAGTATAAAACGAAAATGTTAAAACCGGAAACATATATTGTATAAACCCCTTTTTGTAAAAAGTAAATAAATCCAAGCAAATTCTAATAAAATCTAGCTAAACTCTTTACTTTTAAAGCTTTGGCATGTTGCTCTGAGTATCAATAAAACCTTAGGCACTTTTTTAGAATTTAAATATATATTTTTAAATGTATTTAAAAAATTGCCTTTCTCCTTGAGGCAAATTCCAAACATGTTTCTTACCTCATCAAACTTTTGTTCGACTAAGTATTTTCCTTCGAATTTTCTTCTTTGTCCAGGGCAAGGACTGCAGGCTTTTAAGCCTTTAAGCGAACACAAAAACCATTTTCCACTCGCTACACATTCTCTGGCCGACATGGACACACACACATACTTGCTCACATGTGTCGAGGCTTTTCAACTTGTTGTCTCTTAGCATTTTTAAAATCAAAAAGCGACACAACGTCAAAACAATTTGTCGTCATTTAAAAGTCGACATTTAAATAAGAAAATGCAAATGCGAGGGCGCCCGCGAAGGCAGTAGTAGCAGACGGCTGGGCCGCCTAAATGTATGCAATAATATTTTTTATGCGCGCGAAAGACGCCGCATACGTTTCGTTTGCATAAAATTAAGCCCTCAGCTCTGGCGGCGGACAACGGCCCCCACCAACCTGCTCCTGGCCGAGCGTGACGAGCGCAGCTGTAAATATAAAGTGTCAGGGAAGGCAACACACCAGCACACTTGGCGCTGCAAAAACGTGTCTATTACAATTCAATTTGACAATAGGCGCACACAAAAGCCAGCCCGAGCCACAAACCAGCCATCCGACCGCACTAAGCCACCGTTCAGAGTCTCCATCGCAAACACAGGCCCACAACTGAGCCCCACAAAAGCGCGGAGACCCAAAAGTAGACTCTCAGTACACTTCCTGGGTACAAGTCTATGGGAAAAGACATGAAGGAAGTAACGCCTCAAAGAATTAGTGATACCTAAACTCTAGATTTCGAAACACTTAAGGCCAAAATTATATACCTTTCGCAAAGCTATATAGCTTCTTCTTCATAGGTCTTCGATTTTTAATACCTCAATGAGTGTATCCTTACGTCGATTTTAAAAACCTTATTCATTCCTGGTCATTCATGCTTGTTTATTTGTATTTTGGCCATGTGTTTTTACTGCAACGGAAACGTCAAGTACATTTTTTTCAGCTCTACGTATAGTTAGTTGATGAAAAAGCCCAGCAAAAAAAAAAAAGAAAAATAAAACCAGAGAGGAAGGAAAACATTGCAGAACAAAAATCTGAGCGACGCGACGCGACGCAGGTGGTGGTGGCCACAACAATGGTGACAATATGGAGCACGTTGGTGGAGCGCAGGGCTCGACTTCGCCTAGTCCCTGGGGCGTTATTTGCACGTTTCCGGTATAAATACACAACGGTCGAGATTTGTTTATGCGAAATGAAGCGCGCAAAAGACAATTCGCATAAATGTTGCTGAAAACGAGCCCCTAACTCCCCCCGTCCCGGGTTGCAGTATGAATGTATCTATGTGTGTTTATATGAGTCGGCGAGAGGTTCAGTTCCCTGGTGCGTGACTTTGGCGGAAATAAAATTTGTCAGCTTTTGGGGGAGTGCCGCGCGGACTTTAAATCAAGTTACGAATGCTGTGAAAAGTTGGAAAACCACTCGAGAGAGCCGCCCTTTCCGGTCCCAACAGGTTTTGCAAATTGGATCATTATATAATGGAATCCATTATTCAACACAAACCTCGCCGCCCCCTGCCATTACCCCAATTAGGTCCCAGGTATAAGGCCCACCATCATCAATCAAATGAAACTGATCCAATAACTAATCGCCAGGAAGCGATAACCATCTTCATAATTTGCTCTATGTTCCAACTCGAAAGGTTTTTGGACTTATCAAGTAAATAAATCATATGTGAAAACTTTTTCACTTAGACAATATTTTAAGTCTGCAAATTTGTGCGCTGCCATTCAGGCGAGTGCTACGATGGCCATAAGTCGGAGCTGGCCTGGAATGCGGAGCCCTAAAAGTACACTGGTTCGGGAATGGAGCGGATTAAGTAGGAAAAATTATTATTAAATTTGTAGAATATTTTAATATATTATATTTATTATGAAAGGAGTGTCTTAAGTAGGAGAAATTTTTATTAAATTTATGGAACATTAATTAATGATCTATTTATTCCTTTAAAAATGTGAGAAAAATTATGAATGAAGAGTCTTAAGTAGGAAAAATTGTTATTAAATTTGTGATATATTTTAAAAAGTATTATATTTATTCCTTTAAAAATGTGATACAAATTATGAAGAGTATAAAATATCAACAATTTTTATTAACTTTATGGTATATTTTAACATATTTTATTTAATCCTTTAAAAATTTGAGAATAATTTTAAAAGGAAAGTCTTACGTAGGAAAAATTTTTATTTAATTTATTGTATATTTTTAAATATTCTATTTATTTCCTTAAAAATGTGATACAAATTAGGTATGGAGAGTCTTAAGTATGAAAAATTCTAAATAAATTTGTGGAATATTTTAAAACATTCTATTTATTGCATTAAAAATCGGAGAAAAATTAGGAATAAAAAGTCTTAAGTAAGAAAAGTTTTTATTAAATTTGTGGAATATTTTAAAATATTCTATTTGTTCCTTTAAAAATGTGAAAAAAATTCTGAATGGAAAAATTGTTATTAAATTTGTGGTATATTTTCAAATGTTCTTTTTATTTTTTTAAACATGTGAGAAGAATTATTTGTATCAGAATTCTGTTCCTTCAACTAATAAACCTAATATCCAATTTTAATTTCTAGTATTTTTCCAAATTTTCCCATAGCTTTCAAACCAATGTCCTGGCATGCATTTTCCTTCCACCAGCCGAAAAAGTTTATCCAAGGCAAATAGCCGTAGGCTGCAACTTGTAAACTTATTTTCACACAGCAACCCACACACATTGCCGCTCTCCAATGAATGTATCTTTTATCCCATTTGCTTCTTAGCCAGAAATATGAGCACCGTGTGGGGGGGGGTTAGGAAGAATCCTCAGAAAAATAGAATATTCAACCACTGCCTGCGCTTCTCCTCCACACCGATGATGATGAATGGCTTGCGTGCGGTAGTTTTTCGGCAACATGTGAAAAAATTCACATCAATTTGGTAAGCAACCCAAGCGCATTTCAAGTTTACACTACGGGGACTACTATATATATTTCTTGCTTAACCAAATCGCTGACTTTAAGAAACCGAAACCAGAGTCAAAGCGAGTAGCGAGCCAGAAACAGACAGGTCACGTCTTATTATGGCCACAAAGTTTTTCGTCCTGCCAGAATTTGATTTCGTTTGCCAACTGATAGACAGTGTTGGGTGTTTTCTTGTGGTACAGGAGTTTCTAAATCAAGAGATCTTAACTTGGTTTATTTTGTGATATTTAAAAATCTTATTTTAATAAATATTTAGAAAATATTTCTTTAAAAAGTATAGGCCTGCCTTAAATCTAAGAATATCTAAGTATGAATTAATCATATATTCCTAAAAAAAAAAGTACAAAGACTTGTGACTTTTTTACAAAGCTAGGACCAAACTACTTGCCAACTGCC
The DNA here is from genome assembly GCA_008042735.1 of Drosophila leontia. NCBI lineage: Eukaryota > Metazoa > Arthropoda > Insecta > Diptera > Drosophilidae > Drosophila > Drosophila leontia. Next base: position 7,779 of record VNKB01005902.1, read on the forward strand.
CATCACTGCTTATAGGCTCCCGTACATTTGACTCCTTGGCCCTTCGGGTGACTCCTGTAGTCCGGTGTCCTTGTTTGGGTGTTGACATCGCCCGATGATGGCGTTTGCTGATAACGTGAGTCGTCGCTCGCTCTCTCTCTCGCTTCGGGCCAGACCCACTAATTTTTTATGGCCCTTGTCGGGGAGTTCGTTGCTGGCCAAATGTCAAATTGTTTTTAGAGCTGTTCCCGGAGTTCCTGTTTTTTGTGTCAGCAGCCAGCCACTTTTTATTGTTATCGTGTTTCCGAGTTTTTTCTTTCTCCACAGTGCCCTGTAATCTGCCCTGGTTTCGTGCTGCCTGCTCCCAGACGCGCCTGGGATTACAATCGCTGCTCCTGCTCCCGGAGAGCGGTCATGGGTGTGTATGTGTGGAACCGCAACATGCTCAAAGCAACCCGAAACGCTGCCCGCTTTCGGTTGTTATTGGAGGGGTAAGGGTAAGGGGTTTGTGGATTCAAAGGCTCAAACCCCACCGAGCTCCTCTGTCGGCATTTGGCATCTCAATTGTCGGTGCTTGTGGTCGGTTCGAGCAGTGGCCTGTGATTGGAAGCATCTTCAGGCGTTGATTAAGGGTTTGCTGGGACCACCACCAAATTCCAAGCAGCTTTGGGAGTAATTATTCTTATTCGAGTTCAGATTTAAGTCCAGAATACATTTGGACTTAACTTTTTAATCTCACAAATCGATTTACATGATTTAAATTTTCATCGAAAAACCAATCATTTAATATGTCCCATTGTTTTCTCAAATTAAATGCTTATTTTGCCACAATGGGCTTACACGGCTTCAAGGGCTTACACAAGTCCATCTGGCGTCTGACGTTATGCAACCAAGGTCTTTGGCTATCAAATATTAATCAGTAAAATCATCTTATGTCGCCAGGTTGCTCCACCTGCAGTCTTCTTTTCAATTCACCACCAAATAATCCCTTTCGGCTCGTAAGGTCATCAAAATATTTGCTTTTGCGCCTGACCAGCATGCAAATTGATAAATTACAAAATTACTAATTAAGACTCTGTGCGGCACTGTGCGGCATTCCATTTTGCCCCCCTCCTGAAATTATGGCAAGATATTACGATATTAATAATTTCCATAACTCCGGCACACACAATAAATCTTATGCAGTTTGAGCTTTGATCTCCCTTCCTTGTCCATCACCCAGAATCTCCCATCTCCTGACTGCTGTCTCTGACTCTGACTCCGCCTATGTCTCTCGGCCAGGAGCCGCTTAAGTTCATGTCATTTGTCATATTTGAATTTTACACTTCCTTCCGGTCGTCTTCTCTCTCTTGGAATTGCAATTTGGCAACGTCCTCCCCAGACATCCCCTGTGTCCCCATATGGGCCTTAATCACAGCACTCCCCCAAAAGCCGCACCCATTATAATTAACCAAGTTGCTTAGGCCGCCCGTCATCAGCCTCGGCCCGTCATGGGCATGACAAATGTCTTCAATTGCAGTTCCTGCCTATCTGTGGGATGAATCTCAGATGGGGCGTTACACTGGGAAATATATTTTAAGTTATTTTGGAAAGCTAAAAAATATTATGGTGATATTTTATCGGAACTGATTGATTTTCTTATTGACTTTTAAAAAATTATACAGCATGGTAAGTCACACAATTATATAATATATAAATGCCATATTTCCAGAATCTAGATGGTCATTGCAGCGCCTTTCCTTTGGTAAAATTGGGTACAGTCAACAAATGAAAGGTTATATAATATCAAATACAATATTTTAAATAATTTATATTATACTTAAGTCTTCAAAATTCTTTTGTGCAGGCACAAATTTCAATCTAAATTATAAACTTCGAATAAGGAATTTTTTTTTTTAAATATTATAAAATTTTTTCAAGTGCCTAGTTGCAGTTGCAGATACTTAGAGCCCCAATGCCCGAATGCTCGCATGTCCACCAAGTTTATGTAAATGCCGTCGTCGTCCTCGTCGTTTCCCCGATGACGACGTCCTGATTCTCGCTAGCTGCCTACTTTAGATAAATTCCTGTGATTATGGCTGCTCAATTGCACGTGCGTATATGTGTGAGCCTTGGCATCTGCAGGAGTGTGCGTGGGGGATTTGGCAAATTGATTTGAGATTTACTATTAAGATGATTTTCATGAATTTTGCATGCTGTTGCCGAAATTATTTTCATATAAATTATAGATTTTGTAATGAATATGAAATTAATTAATGCCTCAAATACAAAATGAACATTCAAGGCAATATTGTGAATCCTGTCAGCCAATTTCATGGATTAATTAAGTAAAAGGTTCAAGGCTTTCAATGCCATTTCAAACGATATCTGATTTCGTAGCTGCGAAATAGTAAAAGACAGCAAATCCATTTATTTTCAAGTTAAAAATATAAAGCAATTTAACAAAAGGAAGTCAATTTATATTTTATTATTTCACAAGTAAAAATCGAAGCCACAAATATTTCC
>VNKB01005915.1:0-37112 GCA_008042735.1 Drosophila leontia
AACAAATCGAATCATGTTGCCCAATTAGATGAGGAGCTGACAGCAATGATGAAACAATGTACACAATCTATAAATCTATTTGGGCCTGTAAATATATGTATATTTGTATTCATATACACAAAGGGGGGGGATGTATAGAGATCGATAAATCGTGCTCTCACTTGTTGTGGATCATATTAAGTAATTGTTATTTCATTTAAATTGAATCGATTATGATACAATTTTTCTAGTGGGGTTATCACAGAAACATAAACTTAATAAAGACTTTTGTATTGATTTTTAAGACTTGTAAAAATTAATATAATATTATTTATTAATGTAATAATAATTATTTAAATAATAGTTTTGGGAAATATCTTTAAAAAATAGAAAATTCATTTAAAATTAATTTAATTTGTTTTTTAATAAAATACTAAAAATTCTAAATAATTACTTATCGGTTGATATCAAGTTTACATATTTATTTAAATTTTTTATATTTTATTTATAAATTTTATTAACACGACCCACGATTGTTGGCTAATAAATCAACCTGTTGGCTTCTGGCCAAGAGCAGAGTTTCGGCCACGCAGGCAATTAGCCAGAGTGTCATATGCAGCGGGTTAACTTGGCAATTAACCGGACATCGGACATCGGACATCGGATCGGAACAGAAAGCAGTTAGCAAGCGGAAGTCGTTCAATATGCGTGGGCCGTGGTTCTCAAACATATATATACTATCTATATATTTTTTTTAGTTTGGCCCGTTCAACGGCGCGTGTCCATTGCGTAGGTATTAACGCATGAAATTGGCCACCTTTTGATGGTGGCTCTAACCATCCGAGCCCGAGCCACGCACAATGCTCAAAGATTAAAAACTCTTTAGGATCATTTGACCAGTGGCACAGGTGTCTTTCCTGCTACTCCTCATTTTCTTTTTTTCTTTTTTTGTTTTTATTTTGCCTAATTGATTGAGTTGTTGTTTTGGTTAATGTCAAGTTAATTATAGGATATATTTAGGTAGGTAAAGGGTCCCCTAGCGATAGGTATATATATCTTGAAACGTGGTTAAAAAGGTAAATAAATTACAAACTCTATAAATAAATAAAGTAAATAAATAACGATGTAAATAAATAACTTAATAATGAAGATATAGTTAAGTAGTTATAGTTATAAATATAGTTACTTTCAATTGATTTTGAGGAAATATATCATAAAGGAGTATTTTAAAATAAGAAGTAAATTTCTGTAGTTAGAGAAAATATATTTAATGGAAATAGTTGTCAATATAAAAGGTTATAAGATATTTAATAAATATTTAATAGCGTTAAAACATACAAAAACCAAATAAAAATATAACAAAAAATATTTAAAATATTTCAAAAAGTTTATAATATAATCAAGTATAAATTACAGAAAGAAATCAACTAAATTTATTAAAAAAACATATTGAAAACTAATTTTTAATACATTTAAAATTAAATCTGAAATAATAATAAATGCAACCAGTATTAGCCAACTTCTACAGGTAATCACTTTTGCTTACCCAGTTTAGAACGCAGTTCAAACTGCGTTGTGTTTTAGTTGCAAATTTTCCACTATAAATACTTTGGATCCGATGCGAATTTCGCATTATATATTCTCTAGTTCCACCTGTTGTGTGTTTGTGGTAAACAAAATGCGACGCACTTTCCGTACAACAACTAACAAAATATACAATAATACATAATAAAAAAAAAAATAAAATAAAGAAACAAGAAAATAACTATAGCGATATAGCCTTGAGTTGGCCCGACTATAAGTTGGCGATAAGTCCGTATATATACTTTTATAAACTATATGTATTTGTATATATGTATATACATATATACTTTAACTGATACGCAATCAATGGCGCAGCAGTTCTTTCACACTCGATTTTTTGGGGTGAGAGCGGTCCAACCAGATCAATTCAGAATCCGCTCTAAGTCCACTAAAGTCACTAATTTGCTCAACCCAATCGGTGAGTTATCAGGAACATTGATTTGGATTGAGACCTTCGAGTGGGTAAAACAACTTTCTCTGGGCCTTAAATGGAGATATCAGTAGAGGAGTGATTACAAGTCGTAAGTGGTTAAGGGGGAAAAGGTAGGCTGGTTCTTGAAACTATGTTTGTTATTTGTAAAAATAGGAATAATATTAAATAAAAAAGATATAAAATAGAATATAATCTATCTATCTATCTATCTATCTAATATCTGTTATATTTAAATGATTTAATTAATATCCAACTAATTTGTTTTTATTTAACCATCATCCTGGGTATCAATACTTTATTTAAACAAACTTAACTCCTTCCTTATTTTTCCAAGTCTTTCTGACCCCTCCAATACAATTTGTTACCCCATTTTCACACCTGTTCGCAGGTGAATGAGGTGAGGTGAGCCACTTGTTGGCATGTTAACAGCATTCCCCAACTCAAATCAACAACGCCCCTTGGCCACGCAAAAAAAAACATCTGAAACATTTTTTAATAATTAATAAATAAATAATAAAACCAATTAAAAACTAAATGCCCATAGCCAATATTTAAAGTTGTAATAATTTCAATTTTAGTGCATAATTATTTGTTAAGATTTTTTTCGGTGCATCAATTTACTCGTAACTGTCCCCTTCATTCATAGAAGTTTCGCTGTATATATACCATACGTCGGGCATTTCCTATATCCGATCCAGTTGGCAACAACTTGAGCCCCAGATCTATCTTATGCAATCTCTCGGGTATTTCAGGCATCCATCTCCTCGTGTTTTGTTTTTGTTTTTTTTTTTTTTTAGCGACACATATTAGTTTTCCGCCTACAAAACAATTTGTGTGCGGTTTTTTTTTCGCTGCTGGAATTCGGAGCCGAGAAATTTGCATTCGGTAAACGTGTTAAAAATAAGAATCAGTCAGCTGTCGCTGGCATTATGCAAATCATCTCAAATGCTGAATTAGTTGAGGTAGTACAGGTGCCCAGATAGCGATAGGGGGAAACCCCCTCCCGAAAGGCAGAATCCCCTAAAGATACTTTGGCCTGTGTTGCTAGGCCTGATTCTATGGAAATTTACTTTGTATAACTGATTAATTAATTAATTATGTTACCGCTTTGAGATTAAATGTGATATAATATAAGGTTACTGCTTTTTTTCTAAGATATTCCAGGCTGATCTGCTTGATATATTGTATCTACGCCTTAGGAATTTACTAATTTCGTAAAATATTTTGTGTTTATTAAGTTATTTGCGAAAATATAAAACTGTAAAGAGAAAAACAGGAATTGAATACATTTTTTAAACATATTTAGTATATGATTTCCTTTCAAGAATAGCAAATATCTTTTTTTAAATCTTGTATATCCTTATCAATTAATTTACTTTGTAAATTATTTCTTTGTTAATAAATTTAATTTACATTCATAAAAATAAAACTTAAAATAAATAAAACGGGGTGGAAAATGCTAAAAAAAATGTATGTTGGTCAGCTTGAGATATTGTATCTAAAATTAAATAACAATAAAATAAATTAAATAAACATAAAAAAAAACTAAATAATAATAAAAAAAAAAAATTAAATAATAATAGAAAAATTAAATAATAATAAAAAAATTAAATAATAATAAATAAATTCAATAATAATAAAAAAAAATTAAATAATAATAAAAATAATTAAATAAAAATACAGTGTAAAAACAAACTTTGTAAAATATTTTTTTAAATAAATTTAATTTATGTTCATTAAAAATAAATAAAAATAAAATCTTAAAATAAATAAAACGGTGTAGAAAATGCTAAAAATTCAAGTTGATCAGCTTGAGATATTGTATCTTCAGCTTTCTTGGTTAATAAGTTATTTAGTTTAATTTTCTTAAATAATAAATAAATTTTTAAAAAATAATAACTAACAAAACAGTGTGAAAAATGTTGAAAAATAGGCTTCACTAAAACCTCTTTTAAATCGCAAACTTCTAGTCAGAATTCTGTTTATATTTTTTTTTTTCGGGAGTCGCCCACATTCACTTTCTGGGAGAGTCTGTCTGTGCGCCTTCTCAGATATATGTACATATATACATTTATATATTATACTATGCTGTATTATATGGACGCTGCTGTGGGTGCTGTCATCCGCACACGGATACTCTCAGACTCACTGCGGTTTGTGTAACATTTGTGGGGGCAAACAATTTGGCACCAACTGCCATACACACACACACACACATGAAGCGATAAAAAGACGCGGAACGGAGCGGAAAGGCCAACAAGCCGCAGCAGAATCGTGGCCATAAGCGGCCTCAAGTTGTTGGCCATTTTCAGGTGGGCTCACACGCACTCCATGTCGACTTCGGGGGGCCAATGTACGTACAATTTGACCACGCATTTAGCATTTAGCTTTTAGCCATGTCTGCGACTACGTCACGTGCGTCGCATTTCAATATTCGCCATCCATTGGATCGGTTGAAGAAGTACACCCATAAAACCACTCAGAGCAGCAGTAAAAAAAATCAAGTAGATATCTGAAGTAGTCGAGGGTTAGAGAGGAATATACAATACATATATTTTGGCTAAGCGAAAAATTTGCTTTAAAAAAAACTTGATGCAAGAAATATCCTGGGATATTTGTATATAAATAATTATTAATAGTTATTATGGAAATAATTAGAATAAACTAAATTAAAATAGCAGTTGTCTTATGTTTTGATCTATAGATAAATCACTTAATTAGTTTGCATATAAAAAATAATTATATAAATTTTAGTTTATATATATTTACAGCACAAAACTCCACACAATGGATGTAGAAACCACTCTTGACCAAAGCTAAAATATTGAAATAGAATGGCGTTAAATCAAATTAAATTGACAAATTGCCTGAGAAGTCGGCTTCCTATACAGTGAGGCCTGCCCACAGATAAACCAATTTGCATTAGCTTTCACTGTGGGAAAAGTCTACTTTAAAAGGGGCGAGAAATTTGGATGATGTTACCCTTTCCGCTCAGGCTTTCCACTCACTCACTAAATGAACACACCACAGGTCACATAAATAGATATAAAAATATTTCAAGTAAGGAAAAGGAAGAACTATAAAACTAAAAAACTATACAACTAAATACACTTTTGACATTTAATTTAATATTTGGGTATTCTATGTCTTAATATCTCAACTATATTTGTGTGATATCCCATAGAACCAAATGCCACACGAAACTTGGGAAGCCAAGACCCATAAAAGGAGCGGCGCGGCAACTTAATGATCCGCATAGGCAGAGAGGTCGAAAAGCGACACGCGGGGCAGCGTAGGTGTTAAATTTGGGCCTCTTCTTGGGTTTAACTATATATATTTGTATATATATATCTATATGTATGTTTTTTTTTTTTAATTTTTTGCGGCTGCCGTTGTAAAATCTAAACGAAGGCACCCCCACAGTCAGGCTTAAAAGTGGCTACACAGTGGAAAAAGTTATAGTAAATATTTGAAAATGCTTGAAATTATATAAAATTATATAGTATAAAATTATAAAATTCGTAAAATTTATTTGGTTTATTTAGTAGGTTTTTACATGCTTTTAGCTGTAGAACTAGATGTACTTAAATTTCCTTTGTCCACTGTAAGTGCTGTAAATTTTATATATTTAAGTTGTATATTTTTTATTTATATTTTTATAACTTTTTTTATATTTCTTTAATATTTTTTATATATTTTTTTATATTTATTAAATATTTTTAAAAATATTTTAAAAATATTTTTTATATTTTTTTTATACATTTATATATTTAAATCTGAAACTTTTTAATGCAAAATATTTTTCGTTCTTTCTTGAATATTTTTTTTTATAATTTTTTTATATTTTTTAAATACTTTTTTATATTCTAAATATTTTTTAATTATTTTTTAATTATTTTTAAATATTTTTTAATTATTTTTTAAATATTTTTTAAATATTTTTAAAATATTTTTAAATATATTTTTTGATATATTTTTTAAATATTTTTTAATATATATTTTGATATATTTTTTATAATTTTGTTATATTTTTAAAATATTTAAAAAAATATTTTTTATATTTTTTTTATATGTTTTAAAATATTTTTTTATACATTTCCATATTTAAATCTGAAACTTTTTAATGCTAAATACTTTTATTTAGTTGGAAAAAGTAGTATCAAAGCTTTACGTTTTTATAAATATTGTTCATTTCTGCACTATTCTCTATGTACTGTATTATTATTCCCTATTGTACAGATACATACCATATAGCGCCATATATTATAGCGCCACTAAGATTGAGAGTGAGTGCAAAGGGTTGAGGTTGAGTGATTTGAGTTCGAGTTCGAGTTTCGAGATCCGAGATCCGAGATCCGAGTTGTCAGTTCCGAGTTCCCAGTTCCAAGTTCGAGCTCGTGTGCATGTGGCACGAAACTTGTTGAAGCGTGTTTATGAACATGAATGAATCCAACTGAATGAATGAATGAATGAATGGCTGAGCGGGTGAGTGAGTGAATGAATGAATAAAGCCCACATGCAATCGGAGGCCAGTTGGATGAGGAATCCAAGACGAAAAGCCAAAATCAAAGCCAAGACCAACACCATTCATTGTTTTTGTGTAATTATAAACATTTTATTTCAGGTGTTCTTTGTTTCTACTCTTCTTGTTTTTTTAGTTTTCTTTTATTTGTATTTTTCTTTTTTTTTATTGTCCCATTGACCCAACACCCAAGACAAAAGAACATCAAAATCAAAATAAAGACCAGAAAAGGAAAAAGGCTCAAGCAAAACCGCCCAAAAGTAATAGGTACATATGTATGTGAGAATCTGTGAGGAAATCAGGTGTCCAGCTCTAGGTAAAGTCGCAGTCAAAATAGAGAAGAAATGGCTAGAAAATGGCAAGACAAAAATAATCAAATAATACAAGATCCACGCACATTCGTGTGCGTGCGGAAAAAGAAATCAAAACACAAAAGCCTCAAAACAACAAATCAAAATAAGCAGCATATAAATTATAAGCTAAAAAAAAAACGAAAAAAATTCAATCCAGGATAGATTTTCCTATAAAGAACGGAACTTTGAATACCCTTTAATTTTAATTAATAATTTATATTTGTAATATATGGTACGTTAGTGGTTTGTCTTGGATAAATATTACGTATACGCAGTGAAAAAGTAAAGAAATTATACATATATATTAACAGTTTTATTGATAAAAAAAAATCAAATTAAATTTTAATTAATCAAATCAACCTTTCGGTGATTTTCTTAATAATTTTAATATTTTTTTTTTATAAATTATTCACTTAAGAAATTTGTAGAAAATCCAAACAACTTCTAAAGTACAGAATAAATGTTGTTTATTTTTATTTATTTATTCTTTAATTCCTTATTGCTTATTATTTTGAAATTATTTTGTTTAATACATTGTTTATAATAAGTAATAGTTTACGTATTAAAACAAAGAATATATTTCAAAAGCTACAAATATAAATGTGAATATGCTGGGCTAGGATAATAAATTAATAAAATTCAAATTAATTAAATTAAAAATTAATAATAATTTCTTCATGTAAAATATTTGTAAAAAAGTCCACATACCCTTTAAGGAGAGGGTATACGCTATAAAGAAACAAGTTGCCGCCGTTTGTCTTCGGTTGCCAAGAGGCCTCAAAATGGAAATCAAAATAAACGAATCTCGAGAGGGGGGCTAGGGTGGGATTGGGGGATTTGTGTGGCTCTATGCTCCATCTCCATCTCTATATCTTTCTCTCTCTCTCTCTGTGTCTGCCTCTCTTTCTTTCTTCTCAGATTCGCCTGAGATCAATTTACGTAATTTAAAAGCTTCGCTTAGACTTGGGCCTTTTGTGGGTTAAGGGGGTTAAAAGTGGTGGAAAAACAAGAGGGAAGAGGGGTAAGGGACCGGAGCTGTGCGTACTATAAGCGATGATTATGATGATGATGATGATTATGGGATCATGTGGCATATCTCGCCTATACTGGTGTGTGTGTGCCTAGGCATTGTCACAAGTTGATTTCTCATATTTATGAATGAAATTTGCCTCTGGCAAAGAAATGGCATCTGATGAAATTCACAAATGGACGAGGCGAGGCTGAGATACAGATACTTTTGGAATAAAACAAAAAAAGGTTCTTAAAAAATGAAGGTAGAAGAAATATAGGTATAATTTATTATATATACAATTTTTAATGCAAATAAATCTTAAATAATTTCCTTAAAATTTCGCTTTTATCCAGCTAAAGATACAATTGCCTAGCAATAGATACAAATACAAATTCTCTCTTATAGCTGCCTTCAGTTATTGTTGGCTCGGTTATTCCATTTTGATGGAATGCCAAGAGCACATACTTGGCCAATTATTCATTTCGCCCACTAGAACAGAAATCGATTTTAAATTAGTTCAACGATCAAAACTATTCTGCCAAAAATATATCTATATGTATACTATATATACAGTGCCAATGATGTGTTGAATGAAATCGAGAAATTTTGCTATTTTAGGTTGATTTACCTTTGGCAGAAGCGTAATTGTTTTAATAATTTATTAAGCAATGCATTTAGCTGAGAAGCATATGTAAATTTTTAAAACGAAAAATATATAAATATATTTTGGGATGATTATATAATTATGAGATAATTATTTTATTTATTTAATTATTATTATTATTTTGTATATATTAAAATTTGTATATATTTGATTTTATTATTTAATTAATTAATTAATATATTGTTGTTTTTTATGTAGAACTTTTTTATAGTTTAAAACTTTCTGTTGAAATTGTCTTTGTTTCTAATTAACTGTGCTTTGACCCATAAATATAAATTTTCTTGATTCTCCACCAAGTGATCTCTTTGAATTTATGTAAAAAAGAAATGAGAAGAGAGATGAAAAAAACCCAGACTGAGATGAGATCACAGATGATTGATCATTGTTAGCAGCCAAGACAAAGAGATCGTAATATGCTATATATATAATATAAGAAGATATGAAAATAATAATAAAATAATATTTAATAATATAAATAATATAAATGATGAAAATATTAAATATTAAATATTAAAAATAAGCAAGGACTTTACAGTCAAAAATTATTATAGAAGAAAGAAAATATATAAGTGAAAAGCCCTATTTAAGTTTAAAACTATAATAAATTAAATATTAATAATACATACAAATAAAATTACTACAAATAAATGTAATAGATAGGGTTGATTTTACTGTAAACTACAGTATAACGACAATAAACTACAGTAAATCCAACCACGATTCTGCAGCAATAACAAATAATATAATAAACAAGTAGGTACTTGTATGTAATATGCCAAAATATACTTAAAATACTTTAAAAATAATATAAAAGCGCCTTAAAAACTTAAAAAAAAAAATTGTATTTTATAAATTAAAGAATTTTTTAAGTTGTACATAAAATGAAAAGGAATATGTTATATATGCTCCTAATTATAAAAAATATAAATATTTTTCTAACAGGATTTAGAAGAAACTTCCTCCGAAATTCATAAATATATTCTGCAAGGATATATCCGTTTGAAGTATACATACACACATATATCCAATATATATTTAATATATAAAATATGTACCCAAAGACAATCCAAGAAGTTGAAAAGATTTTACGCTTAGAATCTTCTGTTCGATAGACTGCTAAAAAAAAAAACCTAAACGATTCCGATGCCGATGGCGTAATAGTAGATCGACGGGTGGTTAACTATATATCGGGTCGGTTTGGGTCGGATCGGTGGAGAGGTGGGAAGGTGGTAAGGTGGTCCAAGGGGTTAGTGGGGGCGTACCGCCCGACTGGCGGTTGCGTAAGCGTTTCTCCACACTCTGTGTGTGTGTGTAATAAGAGTAATTTATATGTACATTCGTACGCCTGTATTACCATATAATTAGATACTCGAGAGTTTCTTGACACCAGGCAACTTTCGGTGTGTATGGAGAGCGTGTGTTACCTCGCCGGCGAATTCCGATTCCGATTCGAGGCCCGAAATTGTATCGAACAGTTTATCAGCTCTATTAACAGATCTCTCAAGTGCTCAAGCTTGTTTCGGCCTGACAACGACAAAAAAAAAAAAAAAACTATAAGAATTAAACGGAAAAAATGCGTAGAAAACGAGATACTCGTACGAGTACTCGCACTCGGAGCTTTGTTCAAGTGTTGCCCAAAAAGTAGTCTCAGCGAACTTCTACCCGTTCGTCGGCGTTCCGGAATTCCTCAACCACTGCGATGCGATTCTTGGAAACCCCCAAAAACAAAAATAAAAAACCAAAAGTCCGTTGAGAAGCTTAGCAAATAATGGTAGTACCATATATGTACATATATATATAGATGTGTTCATGGGAATATATTCACAAATATATATTCACATATATACAGTTGGTAGACTAAGAAAGTTGATTTTAAATCAAATACAAAATATGTAATTTAAGGGCAAAGTTACAAAATAAATACAAATTTGATTAAAAACGTAAAATTTCAATTAATTTATAAGCTACTAGAAGGTTTTAAGTCCCTTAAAAAGTTATCGAAAACGTACATGCCAAAAACAAAAAGTATTGCCTACTTTTAGCCGCGGTTTAAAGATAATTTAAAAATCCCAGATATTTCTGAATTAGAGAGTATACATTTAAAGGTAATTTAAAGTAAAGAAAGCTTGGAAATGGTTTGAAATAAGTTCATTTCATGGAATTTAAGGAATTTTTTCTATATATAAAAGAAATAGAATAATAAATGTGATAAATAATAATAGATATTCCTAATCATTCAAAAGTAATAATATATGTATAGTATGGTCTTAAAATCTGTGGGAGTTCAAAAAAAATATTTTTTTAATTCCTTATAAGCTCCTGGAATCCTTTCCAATGTAATCTAATAACCGAAATCGCCAAAACCAATCGAAGCTTAAAGTTTAATTGATCGGAAATCTTGGTTGCTTCTCTAATTCCCCATTAAAAAAATTTGTTATATGTATTTTTATTTTAAAGAAAAAAAGAAAAGTGCGTATAAAATGCAAAAGAAGAAAAAGAGACAGTCATCAGTTTGGTTCTTTATTTATTTATTTATATATATATTTATATAATTTTTTGTTGGCTTTTTTCTTGATTTGGCTGGCGGGCGGGGGCCACAATGGGAATGGGGAAAAAATTTGCCAGAAAGGGAAAACCTGAAATGACTACGCCAACAAAAAAAAGAAAAAAACTAAAATAAAAACAAAACAAAAATACAAATACACGAAGTAAGGGGAAAAGAAGCAGCAGCAGCAGCCGTAAGCAAAGAAACACGAACAAAATGCGAGGCGAAACACAACAAAAAATCTCATATTATTTTGGCCTTCAAAAATTTTTGGCGGGCAATGAACCAACAACAATCGACAGAGACAGGAACAGGCGCAGAGAAAGAGAATGAGGGAGAGAGACAGACAGCTCACACAGACGCTGGGAGAAAGGGACGGGTCGATCTTGGGGGCAGCAAATTTCAGGGGCAGGCATGTGTGTGCGTGTGTGCACAGAAAAAAAATATATATAGAAACTATAAATCAGAACTGTAAAAATCAATATATTAAGGATTAAATTTAATCATAAAAACTATTATAATTCAAATAAATAAAATTATATTAAGCATACGTTTTTTAAAAGGAGAAATCTTCTAAAGGAAAAAAATAAATTATGACTATCAAAATCAATATATTAAGGATTAAATTTAATGAAACAAACTATTTTAATGCACATAAATAAAATTAAATTTATCTATAACATATATAAATTTAGCATCTCCAGCTGGTTCGATTTATCCATGTCTCTTTGCCCTTCTGTTCTGACCTTCTTTAATTCTGTACTTTTGCCCGTCTATCTCTTAGACTGCCTGTCCATCTGTAAGACTCCAAATTTGAATTCACTTTTAATTTCTTATTATTTTTTTGTTTTTTTTTCTTACTTGTTTTGTAGAACAGCTTTTAAAATTATAATTTTCTTTTCTGTGTAGTTAAAACATTCCCGTGGCTCCAAGTCTTTGGTAGCCGCTCCATGGCTTGAGCAGCCACCAAAAGCGTTTCTCCAGCCCACCTCGAAGCTCCCCCCACATTTTATCCAGACCGCCCCCCCCTTCAGAGCGCAGGCTCTCCCCCATCCACCCCTCCCCTAACCGCTACGCCACTGAACAACGCATTGCGTGCAGACTTTCAAGTAGACAACAACACACAATGGGAGTAAGAAGTGGAGAAAATGCGGGAGACATTGAAAGAGAAAGGGGGAGATGCCGGCCGGCGCTCACCCCCACCCCCTCCCCCTTCTCTACACACACACACACACACACATACACAAATTGGGCAAACAGTGTCACCACAAAACGGGGAACCACAAATGTTGACACAGCGAATTCTGCAAAAGATAGAAAGATATTCCATATTGCGCAAAAAAAGGGGAACAAGTATTAGCGAAAATCAATAAGAGAATAACAAGAATTTAGTTAAATATGTACAAGAAGCGATTAACTAGGCACAGTAGCTGAGAGAGAGATTAAAGATATTATACCATATATAGCTATGAATGCATCCATCTATGTATCTATGTATCTATCCATCTTTCCATCTGCTTTTATATAAATTTATAATCTTTTTTTTATATCAATCTATCTATCTATCTATCTATCTATCTATATATCTATCTATCTATCTATATATCTATCTATATATCTATCTATATATCTATCTATCTATCTATAAACCACTTTTGCAGCCTCCTTGAACCACTGTGCCTCACTGGGTGGGGCAGACAGAGACAAGGACAAAACACAGACAGAGACAGAGATAAAGTGGCTGAGGAGTGGGGTCTTGAGGTGCATGAAGGAGAACTTATGCCATATCCATAAAAGTACAATGTGTGGTAATGAATTGGGGAGCAGGGGAATGGGGAATGGGTAGGTGGTGGAGGGGCAGGGCCAGCCAGGATCTCGCATCAGACAGCAGACAGGAAAGGAGGTGCATTGGGGGGCCAAGAGTTGGGACTGACTGGGCAGGGACTGGGACTGGGACAGACGATGGCGGCATCGTTTCACACGGTCATGCTTTACATGGTAAGTAAATTTTGAGTGATGCGCTGGAATGAAAAGAGACGCAATAAGTACACTGGAAAATTAATTAACAAACTAAATATATTAAATTAATTAAATAAATTGATCATTTTTCAATATTTAGTAATAGTTTAGTAAGTTTTGGTATGATGTTGAGAGCGATTTTATTGTCATTACATCATACCCCTAATACCCCTCAATCTTTAGAGACTATTACCTTGTTATAAATGTTAGAAATCTTATAAAATAATGTATCTACATTATTTACAACCAAAATGGACTTCTCTATTGTTTAATAATTTATCTTAGTTATTTAAAATCTATAAAGATCCTTTTTTTGACAGTGTCTTGTTGGCAGACTGGCAAAAACAACATCATCATCATCATCGACGGCGTTGTCTACGAGTCCATCGCTCATCGGCGGCTCCACTTCACAAACCGTAAAAATGTTTAACTTGTGTCTAATTTGTGAATACAAAGTGAAGGAACTCTTCCTGCCGTGCATTTAAAATGGCCATTCCAGAATTCCGGATTCGCGAGTCTGCGGATCCTGAGGAGGCTCCCTAAGGGGGGGGGCCTGGTCCCCAAGCAGCAACCTGTTGCCTCCAGTTAGAGAACTTGATGGATCCCAGAAAAAAACAACAAAAAAACAAAAAATAAAACAGCCTTTAATGGAGTCATTGAAGCTGCGGCTTTTTGGCACTTCGTTTGGTTTCTTTGGGTTTCATTTTTAAGCCTTTGTAGAAAGCTATTTAATGGTTATAAAAAATGTATATAAATTTGTATATTAATTTTTAAAATTTTAAATTTAATTTCCACAATAGAACGAATGAAATATTTACTTCTGGGAGTTAGCTTTCCTATATAAAATACCTTTGTGCTGGAGGACAACATTTCTGAGATTGATTCCTGGAAGCCAGGGCATTTCCTTCAATTAAGAAACCCCCTGTGATCAGAGGTGGCAAAGTGTTATCCATGAAATAGCAGGAAAAAAAGCAACAAAAAATAAAAATAAAAAACCTGGAAAAGATTGAAACTGAACAAAAAAAAAAAAAAAAAAAAAAAAAAACGAACACAGGAATCATACGAAAGTCGAGGCACGCTCTGCTGGGCAAATGAACTTAAAATTCCGCTTACGTTTTGCTTGCTTAATAGGATTCCCTTTTTATTTCTCATACTTTTTGTTCTGTTTTTTTTTTTTTTAATTTTTTTTTGCGCCTTTCTTTAAATCGCCAAAGAGCCTAGAAGGGGAGCTGTGATCATTCCAAGCTCAAACTGTGAACCCAACTCAAAAGTTATCTCCTTTGAGGTTTTGCCTACAACTTATACGGAATTTTCTAGTAAGAAAATATAACCTTAGAAATATTTCATTCCAGCTAAGCTGCCCTTTTTATACCTGGATTAAAGGTATCTAAATATATATATTTTTTCTGTATCGTATAATAATAAATGAAGTACAGTTACTGTGGCGCAACATTTCTTAAGACTTCCGCCAGGTAGAATAAAGGTTTTATTTTCAGTAAATATTTAAGAGTCTTAAAATGTTGTTATACAATAAGAAAAATATTAAATAACTTAATAATTAGTACACAGAAAAAATTCTTGCAGTAAATCCAACCAATTTCACAGTCAAAGTGCTCCAACCGAAAATCATGGGTTGATTTTACTGTAAACTACAGCATAACGACGTAACGCGTTACTTCTTATTACTGCTCTACGGTAAATCGCCCGGTAAAGGCCCTAACTTACGAAAATGGTGAAGTATTTTACAGTTTCAATGTAAAAAACTGCAGGTTGACCCACGATTACAGTATCGCTAAATAGAGATAGAGAGAAAGACCAAAGTAAAATGTATCTCTTTCTCTCTCCCTATCTCTCTCTCTCTTTGAGTTACGTAAATCGTATTTTTTGTATTTTGTATTTGTATTTGTATTTTGACTGCAGACTGACAGTAATTGACAGTCTCCAAAGCCAACAACAAAGTACACACATAATTTGGAACGTAAGGGCTACTATAATTGGCTGTTACAACAGTTTTGTACAGTCGAAAATCCAACAACAAAATACATTGACTGTACTTTACTGTAATTCAACCCACAAAAAAAAGTATATTCAACTTATGAATATTTTTTCTGTGTAATCAAAGAAATCAAAACCCTTTAATAGTGCGCAAGGTTAAAAGGCAATCTATTAAATATCGATTTTAAAAAATCTTCATCTTATCTTGACAAAACCGAAATAAAAATAAAATCACCGAAAAACTCGGCTTTATTTAAATGGCAATCACGTAAATGACTGTTCAGCGAGTCATTGAATGTCAATGTATAATTTTCCCATGTCCCCGAATCGAATAAAGCGAATTAATTGCCGATCTTTGTTATATATACCCTATATATATATAGATAGTTATATATATTTCTTTTACCCAGCGCCTATCTTCTTTTATGTTTAATTTTTTATTTTTTGGCAATCTTGTGAGTCGCCAAAAGTCTTTATTAAAAAAAAAAAAACGCGTAGATTTCAAAGGCAGCGACAGCGTAGAAATAGGGGAAAAATCAAATCAAATGGGCAATTAATCAATCAAAAAATGAGAAACTACACGCACAACTGCGAACTTTGGAACAATTGTCACTTGATTCAATAATGGCCAAGATATGGCCAACAAAATCGCAACGATTCGCTGCGGATCGATCGAACTTAGGCCCAACAATTAGTTGGCAATTGTGAGAGGCATTATTTCTTTGATTGCCAACTGTGGCGAATGCGATACTTTTGGTGGCATTTTATTATTATTTTTTTTATTTTATTTCCATTATACTATATATTTTTTATGGCTGCTCTCGATCCGAGTCTATCGGTCGCGATTTTATAGCATCTCAGGCTGTTGCTAGGCCAACTTAACGGGCCGATTATTAGGCAAATTAAGGAATGTCATCGCATACGATTTGCATATTCACCGCAACAGGTTCAGGTTTAGCTTCAGTCCTCTGTCGGCACAATTCCATTGAACTCGATTTCTTGCTCTGGCCCCCTATATACATATACATATGTAGATATATAGAAATTAATATTAACCAGAATAAAAGAAACATCAAGCATCCGTTGGTCGTGACTTTTGCGGGGGGATCCCTTATCGGGCACGACACGAAATGAAGCGATTACATGAAGTTACAAATTCAACAGTTAATGGAACTAATAGGGCTATGGAATGTTTTTTGTTTTTAAATATAATTTATGAGCCATCTTGGTATGGTTTCATATTTATTTAAGAGTTTAATTTACTCCATAATTTGTGGCATTTATGAAATTTATAGATTCACTAAATTGTGTTTAGAACTTAACACATATATATGAAGAACTCTTAAATATTTTTTAGTTTTTAACTCAATTAATAAAGAGTGTATTACATCAATTCCTACACAGAAATAATGCCTGCAGTTAATCCAACCAATTTTACAGTCAAAGTGCTTTTATTTTACTGTGAACTACAGTATAACGATAGTAAACTGCAGTTAATTCAACCACGATTCTTCAGTAATAATGAATAATATAATAAATGTAGCTATTTGTATTAAATAAGGCGAAATATAGTTAAAATACTTTTAAATTAATATAAAAGCTTAAATTGTATTTTATAAATTAAAGCATTTTTTAAGTTGTACAATAAATGAAAAGGAATATGTCTTATATATTCCTGGTTTGATTACAAACAAAAATAGTTATTTTTATTAAAAGTATGCTTAAAAATAATTATTAAATTACATATAATTATTAAAGTGCCTTAAAATTTTTTTTTAATATTTTAGTAAATTAATAAAAGTATTTTTGTAGGTTTTAAATTAAAGAGTAAATAAAATAAATACACTTATTGGCTGCTAATTAATTTCATTTTAAATAAGAAGTAATGCTTACCTTATTTGAAATAAATTTATTTACTTTTTAAAAATTCTTTTTAAATATTCTATTTGAAAAACACAGCATTTCCCCTTTAATTTTAATAAATTTGTATAATTTCCAGCTCGTGTCACGCTGACATCGCCTTAGTCTTCTTTGTTTCTTTAAATTTCTTGTTGTATTTTCTGCAGATTTGTTTGAGGCGAAATAAAAAAAAAACCTAAACTTAAGTCGGAATCGGCCGGATCAGATTGAGATTTCATTAATTAGTGGATGTGTTTGAATGGCTGTCTCGGCGATGTCGCCTGATATGCTCACTCAGCGGTTGCCAGGGGGCTGGCTTTCGGCTTTTCGATTTGAATTCCCCAATGCTGGGGAAGCTCGATCCACCTGACTATATCTATATCTATGGCTATATATATATCTGTATCCGTATCTGTATCTGTATCTATACCGGCCCGTGGCGCGCGTTGTCAAATCAATGCCATTTCAAACATTTCGTATGCAAATGAATCGTTTAAGGCGTCGCATAAATTATGAGCATAAAAATGCCAACTACGAGAGGAGCGGAAAAAGATTTCAAATGATATTAACTTGGCCGCAAAGCAGCAGCACGTGCGGCTTGAAAACGGGTTTATATTTTATTTATTTTCATTTTGCGTAGGCCAAAAAGAAGTTACCACAAGAGAGATATATGTGCGAACTGTTGCCACAATTCCCATAAAACCCAGAATCCGGCCAGAACCAAAAGGAGAACATGCCAGAGCATTGTGATAAAAAGAGTCCAAGAATTTCAACAATTTTGTGAACATAAAGCACTGAGTATACTCTATATTTTTTCAACTAAATTAAATTTGGTACTTTTCAAGTTAATATTTTAAAAATTAATTTACTTTTAAGAAATGCTTGTTTTAAATATTTTTTTAAACAATATGGAGACTCTTAAGTGTGGCTCCTTTTGTAGAGTATCGAAAAGGGTCGCAAACAGACCTCGAAAATTGAACTTAAAAGCCTTTTGGTTACCGCTTTCAGTTCAAAAGGAAACGCCAGAAAGATATGCGAGGAGTTTTGCGATTTGTCTTCTTTTTATTTTACTTTTTTTTGTTCTTTTTTTTTGGGGGCTTTTGCTTTTTAGGGCAACAAGATTTCATTTCATTTTAACTGGAATCAAATTACGAAACCAACGACAATCAGCCAGACGATGATGATGAGGGCCAGCAGAGAGTCCCGGAAAGAATTGTGAATGAAGGAGTAACTGACATTATATATTTGCCGAAAAGTTAAAAAATAAATTCATTTATAAATTTATAATGCCTTCAAAATAATGTTAAATCAACAATGAATCTTAAAACATTTAATTATATATCAAAGTTTAAAAAGGTAAAGTAAAAGCTACAAATACCAAACAATTTCACTTTTCTTAATTTAAAAATGCTTTAAATATTTATCATAGCGCTTAAAATTTGTATATATTTAAAATTATAAAGAAATTATAAAGTTATACTGTGTTTGTTTTATTTTTTGATGATTTCTTAAAGGTATTAAAGAAAAAATGAGAATATTTTTTCGTCAGTTCTCATTCTTATATATTTTTAATAAAGCCAAATAAATACTAGAAATATTTTTAAAATTAACATTTAGCTAAATTTAATTTGCTATTATTTATAAGAACCAAAAATCCGTTGAACTTCCCTTGTGCGATTTTTTATTCGCGCTCTTCTTCAATGCAAAGTGCTCTTCATTCACAGAACTCCAAACTCCAACTCCAAGTTGTTTTTTTATTTTATTTTTATTTTTTGGTTGCCTTCATTTCATACATTTTTCGCTGGTTTTTTTTCGGGGCCCTTTATGGCTGTCCACTTCAGTTTTTAGCCTGCTTTTCTGAGCCCGAACGATCGTACCGTCTCCGCTCGTTTCCCACCTTAACGTCTTCGTATTACTTAGCAAATTAATAACCATAAAAATCTTAATGCCCAGAAACGAAGTCTTTAGCTTGCCTGTTGAATTTCTTATGAAAAACGTTTCGCGAAACTCACAAAAAAAAAAAAAAAATCAAGAAAAAGAAATACCGAACCTACAACTGAGTAGGTTGGAAAAAAAGAAACGTACAAGAACGAATTCAAAATACAGAGGATACTCAAGGGAGAGTCATTTTTATTTGCTTTACATTAAGAAAGAATATATAAGTATTAAATAATATATACGTACTCAAAATATCTCTGTTAATTTAATCGATATTTAGTAACAAAATATTGTAAAGAATATAATAATACTCTTTTATCGAAAATTATTTTGTTACAATTAAATTTATTCTAAAAAGAACTTGGGATTGTTATCGATTTTGATTGATATGTAAATGTATCCTTAAGATTACATATTTTATTTAATATTGAAGAGAAGTATATAATATATAAATAATAAATTATATATAATATACTTAAAATATGTATATATATTATATATATTTGTTATCGATTTAAATCGATATTTAGTAACCAAATATTGTAACGATATTATGATTATTGCGATATTTTTATCGACTTTGGTATTGTTTTAATATTTATAAATAATTTTACTTACTTTTGTTACAATAAAATTTATTCTAACAAAAAAATGTAATGTAAATGTATCCCAATTCCCCTAATGTATCCTATCTTTCATTAATTATTAAAGAGAAATATATATAGTATATTTTGATATTCGAGAGTTGTAAAAAATTTACTTTTGTTATGTGTATTTTGAATCGAGTCACCACTGTACAGCAGAAAAAGGCAGAAGACACGAAGGCTGTGCAGAAGAAGAAGATTAACAGAAGTGCCGCCATTTAAATTTATTTACTTACGAGTGTGAACTTTATGCCCGTGGCGTTCGCCTTCCCCTTAACCCCCAGGGACCCCTTAACCCCCGCAGTTGGCCATTCTTAACCCTCTTTTTTCATTTTGTAGAGTAAAGATCGGACGCCACCGTTGTCAATGCCAAAATGTGTGACGGTCGCCAGAGATCCCAAAACTCGATCTTAGTTCGCTTCCTGCCCCAAAAAAAAAAAAGAAAAATAATACAAAAATAAAAAGATATGCGGAGCTGTGCAACCTTTTTTGTTTCTCACATGATCGAGCGAAATAATGCGGCCTAGGTAGATCTCATTATGGGGTTACCAAGAAATACTCGTCTTTTTTTTGTTTTCTTTGTTTTTCTTTTTTGTATTTGTTTGTTGTTTTTTTTTTTTGCAAAGCTAATAGAAACTTTCACTTTGTGAAAACTAACAGAGCAAGAGAGCTGTGAAAAGGGTTGGGCAGGTAAGGCTTTGATATTATCTAAGGCTAGAGAAATGATTTAATTGGTCTTGTGTAATAGTATTTTTGAGGACATTTTTCTGATATATTTTTTAAGATTTTATTTTAATTATTTCTTTGTGGAATTTCAAGCTGAATTCGTACTTGGGAATTTTAAGGGACCTTAAATATGTTTCTGCATTGTAAGCTTTAGTGTTGTTAAGTAGGCAAATTATTAATCAGGGTTTTGTAGGGAATTATTAAGGTATTTTGAGAAATATATTTTTTTATAATTTTATTCCAAGTATTTATTTGTAGAATTTATAATTAGAATTGTAAAACTCATACATGGGAGTTTTAAAGAGCCATTACGATGTGGGCTCTAGTGTTGGTAATGTGTTTAAATAGGTCTTTAAATCTAAACATGTTTGGTTTTTTTTTTTAAATATTTATTTTTTTTTATAAATATATTTTTGTAATTTTATATGGCGCCCCATGACTCCCTTTTCTTTTCGCAGTCTTCTCTCTGGCCAGGCCAATTCGGGGCCTCTTTAAAGTCATTAAGATCAATCTAATGGTGGAGCAAAGTGGGTTAATCCCCACAGAGACACAAATCACAGGCCTTAAGTGGCTTTCAGCACGAAGTCTCTCTAATTAAATTCTGAACGCAAATAACTTTCAATTTCCTTCGGGCCAAAATGAATAAAAAAGCTAAGGGGATAGAAACAATTTGATAATGTGTACAAACATGAGCAAACATCGCACGGACCACCGTCCATACATAATTATGTATTAGGGCTCGCTTGTCGCCGATATATGAAATACATAAATAATTAAGTTAAGCGAAGAGAACTTGTTGGGCCTTAGGCCTGAGGCCTTAGCCCTTCATTGTCAACCCGCTGCTTTTGCCTGATTAGCCCCCCAAGTCCCCCATATATACACAGATATACATAGATATATATATATAAGAAAAAACCTGACAAATCAAGTTGGCTCACATTCCTCCAGTCGCAGCAAATTCATCGCATAAAACAAAATTAAATTCAAAAGCCATAAAAAAGTCTTTTATACGCACTATGCTTGGCTTGACTTGGCGATTGTGACTTCCCCTTTCGATTTTGGCCATGTTCGTTACCACACACAACCGATCCCGACCCGGCTCCCCGGGTTGTGTGTGCGAGCCGGGTATGTAAATGGATGTTTTAAATATTTATAAAATTTAATTGCGTTTGTTATGCGTATTTGCTGCCGACTGCCGATTGCCGATTGCTGACTCTGGGCTACCTCAAACACGCACATTCTTTCCATATTCACACTTTGTCTTGGCTTTGACAGGCGACCGAAGTGCTCAAAATGATTTCAATGGGCTGATTATTATAATTAAGTTTCGAGAAATATAATTGATTTTGTTATTTTATTATTATTTAGATATTATATTTTATTTTTTATGATTCCTCTATATGAAACTAAATTTAAATAAATATTTTTAAATATATAAAATATTTTTTATGGTTTCTTTATCATTAAAAAATGTTTAAATGTCTTCTAAAAAATTTAATTATTTTTTAAAAATATTTTTGTCTAAGTTTTAAAATAAATGTTATGTAAATATTACTTATATTTTTTTTTTAATTTGAAGAGTATGAAAAATATAATTAAGTTTGCTAAAATATTATTAACTTTGTTATTTTCCTCTTTACAAAATTTCTAATTGGGAATTTATATTATTTAAAGATCATTTTTTATTTTCCAATGTTTTCTCTATATGAACATACATTTAAAATAAATTTTTTTAAATAAATAAAATACTTTTTATGATTTCTTTATCATTAAAAACGTTTTAAAACATTTTCTATAAAATTTAAATATTTATTATAATATTTTTTTCTTAATTAAATAATAAATTATATATACACTAAATTTTTTTTTTTTTAAATTTGAAATGTACTAAGATATATTTTATAAAATGCACAATAAATATCTTTTTTCTTAAGGTAACCATTCTCTGAAACTTTTGTCGCCTGTCTTGAGCTCCCCAATTCGGCGACATCCCCTCTGTTCCCAAAACGATCCGCTGGAACCATTCATAGAACAAGCCAATCTACTCAGCAAGAAATTTATGTAACTGCGCAGATAAATTGTATTTCTTTTGCTAGAGTCTGTTTTTTTTTTTGTATTATTTAATTTTTTTTTTTTTTTGGCTTCAAGTTCTAAGCAATCGGAAACAGCTGAGCCAGAGCCAGCGAGCAGACGGGTTCAAAACCAGTAACCAGTACGCAGTTCTATGAGTACCAGTATATATCCCCTGTGTTGCCCTATTCCCTTTTGTTAATTGTAAGAGGCACTTTTAATAGGTTTTTTTTTAATGTTTTTTTTTTTTGTTTGGTTTGCTGTTCTTTTAACTTAATTATAATTTCGATACACTAGCGGAGGTCTTTATGAGGTGGCCAAAATTCATATGATAGGAAGTCTTGGTGTAATTATAAATGAGGAATAAAAATAATATTATATTTAATATATATTATTTTTAAAATGAATAAACATATATAATTATTAAAAATATTTTTTAAAATTTTATTTAATTAGTTTTACAAAAAAAATAATAATAAAACAAATAATTATTTGTATTTTAATTATTATGAAGAATTAATAACATTCCTTAAAATAAGTTTATAGTTTTAAATAGATTAACAAAAACTATAATAAATTACGTATTTTATTTTTAAATATTTTATTTGTATATATAAAGTTAAAATATATGATTTTTATAATGAAATCTTAAGGTACAGATAAACAAAGTAATACTTCCTTCACAAAGAAAATAATTTTTTATAAAAACCTCTGACTTGTCCCAATTGAGCTTGACATTTCTATTTAAAGTTCTTACATTTTTTAATCCTTAATTAAAATATTTTATTGTGTAATTTATGCAACCCCTAGGCCTTGGAGATGGACACTTTGGATTTTGGTGAATTGATGGCCAAGACCTTTCTAATGATGAATAATCGTGGCCAGGGCTTTGACAAATCGAACTTTTTACGGGAACGCGTGTCTCTCTGTGCCTGAGATAAATATGTTAGGTGTTGCCCGGGCTATTTGAAATTCAAATGATTGGGGCGAAATTTCAATGGCTTTTCCCCTCTATCAGCCATGATTGTGGCTTGTCTAGTGCCGCTGGCTGTTTTGGCCCGCAGTTTGAATTGGCCATGGATCTGGGATTGGGACTAAGACTGGGAAGACTGGGAGTGGATGACGCCACCAGGTTATGCTCTTTATATATATATACATATATATAGTATATATAGGCAGACTCTTACTATTTATTATTTTGGGCCTTTGAGCCTCTGGGGGCGTGAACGGCAGACACTCCGGTTAACGTCTCGATATTCACACGCCGCTTAATTGACTTCCATAACTGCGCCGAAGAAATCGTTTTCCAATCATTAGTTTTTTTTTTTTGTGTTCCTTAACCCATTGTTGCCGCCCAGAGATAGGGCTACTCCTCAAGACTACACTGAAAAATAAAAGGAGAATAGAAATAAGCACGGTAAATACTATTTGAAGATTTAATGTTTAATAACTCTTAGACGCTTAGTAACTACTTAAAATGGCTGTTTAAATTAAAAAATTCAAGAAAGTTGTATTCATTTTTCCCAGTGCCTCTGCAATACCTACTTGGAAATATCGAGACGATGGCAAAAGTGCCAGGTCGCTAATTGTAGCCGGAAAATTAGAGCGGCCCGTCTCTAGGATTTGTGTTAATTTCTGCTCGCCTTTGCTCGCTTTTATTTTTATTTTACTTTACTTTATTTTATTACAGGTCCCTCTGAATGCCCTGCCCCGGCTGCTACCTGAAGGTTTTCACTTTGGTTTAGGGTTTTGGGTTTTTGGTTTAGGCCGGGCTTTGACTAGCTCTTGGTCATTAGGCCGAGTTCACAGATTTGCCGCTGTGTTTGGTCTGTAGCTGGATCTGTCTATATGTGTATAGCTGTATCTGTATCTGGCGAATGTATCTGAGCGCTCTCGCACAATGTTTGCTCAAGCAATTCATTAATCATTGATAATTACATTAAATGTAGGCCTACCTGCGCATGCGTCGCCTAATGAACGTGGCTTGCTTGTATTTTTTTATTTTTTTTGTTGTCTTACAAACATACAAGATAGTTCGCCGGCGTTTAGTTTCTAATTTTTCAACTTGTTGCCAAGCCGGATTTTAATTGTCCGTGAATTATAGAAACACGGGACATCGGACAGGCCCGGTTTTTCGCCTTAACACGGAGCGTGTTTTATATACATACATATGCATATATATATAAATATATATATAGTTTTATATTTTGATACGTGCAACTACCGTATCTGGCTAAAATCTGTTACGGCCCTTTTCTGAAAAAAGCCCGAACCAAAAATGACCTTTAATTTAGCCCAGTTAGTAAGGGTGTAAAGATATTCGGTGGGGTTGCTTCTAGAATAAAGGATATTTCAAGTTTAAACATGTTTTGACAAAGCTGTAAAGAAATATATTATATTTTTATCGGTAATATACCGTATATTTTTTAAATTAATAAAATAATAATTAAATTTATGTTCAAAAAAGTCGATGGTTCAAAAACCAACTATAAAGAAAGCCACCTGGCGGCGACTCTAGGCCTCAAGTTTCATATCCTGTATCTAGATGACTTGTATGCCTTGCAGATACAGATACAGATACAGAGACAGCTAAAGATACAGCTACAGATACCTATGTACATATATCAGCACTTGAACTCTGGCCAGACAATAAAGCACTCGAGAAATGAACATGGATTTTGGGATCGGCCGGCCGGCAAAATCGGGGCCAAAATGGGAAAATCCATACGACGACGGGGGGTTCTTCCACTTGGCATTTTCTGCTGAATTTTCTTACTTTTATTTTATATACATATATATGTATATGTGTATGCGACTGTGGCATGAATCATGGGCTGCGGCTAATGCATTTTCACGAGGCTGGCCAAAAGGAAAAACCTGCCGGGGCCAAAATCGCAGACGATGGCGCGGCCAAATGCGTCGACAACGATGTCTTTAAGCAGCTTTTTATTTTTGAGGGAGTGCGGGTTGGAGGGGAGGCTCTTCTAAGGGGTGGTGGAGAGGGGGAGAGGGGGTGATTCCAAGGAAAAATCACTGACAGCGTCGCCGTAGTTGCCCACCAGATGGCGTCATCGTTGTTAGCGTCAACGCCACCGGCCGGCTTAGTCAGACTTTAGACATTGAATCGATATTCGTTGAGGGTATAATACCCTTGAAAGAAGTATATCAGCACTAGTGATGGTTAAGTAGTGTAGGGGGAATATTATAGAAACTTACTTTACAATAATTTTACGTAAATTATCAGCTTTTGAAGAGGCTTTTACACAAGAATAAGGTAGGTAAAGGTGAGATTTGTATAAAATATATCTCAAAAATAATTATTAAATACAAGTTCAATATAATATGGTCCTAGTTGTATGCTGATATTAATAGGTCTCTTTTAAAATTAACGGAAAATATCGATATATCAATATTTATTTTAATACTATTTATAATATTTATTATAATATTGATCAATACAAAAGTGCAACTAAAAAATTATTTAATATTATTAATTAATTAAAAACAAACCCGTCTTTTTTTATTAAATCGAATTTCTCTATAAAATAAATGTTTTAATTGATATTATTATATGTTTATATATTTGTAATATTTGTATTTGTTTAGAATTTGTATTGCCGATTTTCAAAGTTTGCTTTTAACTTCGCCTCGAAGCTTAGGATTCCCAACGGGTTCTAGCTTAGATGGAATGTAAAGTAGCAAGAAAATTAGGAATAGTTAGCAAGTGGTCTGACCACAGCTACTACTTGTCTATTGACAAGTTCTTGTAATAATTTACTATAATAAAATAAATTAATAAAAACAATTTAATAAAATTTTTCTGTTATTTTTTGTACTTATAGATAATAATTATATTATAGGTATAATTTAATATTTGTATTAAATTCATCCCTAGTTTCATTTTTAAATGAAAGAAGCCTAAAGGAAGGCAAGGAAATTAAATCTATAAAATTATTTTATATACTGCTATTTATTTCCTTAATAATTAACCATTTAATCAATTGGATTTAAGCTTTTTAATCGTACTAGTTGTAATGGGTACCCTAGATATCGTTTCCATTGAGAGAGACCCACTTGTTCAATGACTCGGTGTGAGTTCACTCACTGTGCGGGGGCAGCCTGCACTTTGGTTTTATCCAAATTGCAAAGTCATCGCCGGGCAAATCGTATATATACACATATATATATATACTTACAATTGTATACTTTGTATCGGAATAGTTGTGGCTGTATCTAAGCGGCTAATTGGCTGCTTCTAATCAACGCCATCTCCCTCTCGCTGAATCTGTTTTTAGACCAACAAATAAAATATGACAAAAAAAAAAAAAATGTCCAGAAAAATCGAGACCATTGCGAATATTATGACACCAATGTCCATAAGCGAAACCGTGTCTATTGGCGCCGCCGTCACTATTGCGGTTTTGGCCACCAAAAAACATTATCCATAAGTGGTCGCCGTTTTGTGTATTTGGGAAATTTGTTGTGGAAATTAACGCTGCAGCCGCTGCACTCTGAATTATGCATCACTTAATTTGTCTGGGTCTCCTTCGCTGAGAGCCATTTGACATTTGGTCGAAAGTCCGTAATTGAAATGTTTGGCGAGGAAGTGTCAAAGTGGCCCCGCAGTGACAATTCTCCCCAAAAAAATTTGTTGAATATACATATATTTATGTATATATATAGTACATATATAGCTGTGATGGATTTGTGGGGTTTCCAAGGCAGCAAAGTTACCAGAGGCCTTTCCTTAGGCGGTTTTGCTATATTTAATAATTACCTTTTCAGGCAACTCTGGCTTCAAGGTCTTTATTTTAAACTGGTTTTAAGTACTTTTTTTTTTATTTTACTTGGCTTTAAGTATTTAAATATTTATTTATGGAATTTTTATAGAAAGCCTATAGATTTTTACTAAGTTTAAATATTTTTTAAAAATTAATTAGTAAAGTTTATAACACAAAAATTGTGATGACAGCAATTACAAGTTTAAATATTTATGTTTTTATTTGTGAAATATTTTTTTTTTATTTATTTATTATTATTTATTGTTACATGTTTATGTATTTGTAATAGTCTTTATTTCATTTAAGTGACTTTTAATCATTTTAATGTCAAATTGGTTTGATCTTTCCCAGAACAAAACAGATATAGATTTAATTGATATTTTAATATTGCTAATATTTAAATAATATATATAATATAATATATAAATAATCATATGTGTTCTCTAACTCCTTGTACAATTTCGCATTTAAAAATCCTATAAAATTTATATATATTTATATATTTCAAGGCATATTTAAGACTATCCAAACACTCAATCTAAAATGCAAATAAGCGTCTCTTTTGCAAATAATTTTTTAACTAATCCAGTTAAATCTTTATTGGAGCATTTAATCAAAATCCATTGAAAAATAGCCCCAGATATCCCCAAAAAGTTAAGCCTTTAATCACAGCCCAGGCCTAGACGATATCTGGTTGGGAATCAAATTGGCCAACTTGTGTTCAGGCCAAGTCGGTGTGTGTGTGTTGGGATCACTTTTGTCACTATTTTTTGGTTTTGGGTCACTTGGTAGTAGTGGGCCTTGTACAGTGCGTATATTTCTGGGAATGCCCAACACAATTCCGGGCTTGTTACGATCGATATCTGGCTGACAATTTAATTCCCGATGATGCCTTCTCATTCATAGGCCTCACATTTTTGCTTAGTTTCTTTTAGTTTTTTGGTTTTGATTTTTTCTTGGTTTCTTGCTGTTTTTTTTTTTTTTTTTTGGTTTTTTGTTTCCACTCTTTTGCTTTGTCGAACATTTTAAAGTTTTTCTAAAAAAAAATTGTTGTTGCTGCGCCGGCAATTAACACAAAAACATTAATTAAGTTACGAACTAATGTCTTTTGGACATCAGTACCCGGCCCTGACAGACAGCCAGACGACATGAATATAAGTCAGCGCACATGTATATGGTACAGTAAGGACTCCCAGGATTTGTGTAAAATTAAATAAATTATGTTGAAGCTATAATTATTATATTATATTAATTTTATAAATATAAAAAGCTCAATTAATTATTTTTTAGATTTTTTTAAAATGTTTATAAAATATTCTTTGAAGTTTTTTTTTCGTGGGTTCACTGTACCTTCTCTCTGTAAATGAGTCGAGCTGCAGACAGACACACGCAACGATTTGATTTTTTTTTTTCTTTTGGGGCTTGAGGGATGCGACGCCAGTTCCTTCTGGCCGCTAAAACAAATTTAAACATTTCAATGTTGAAATTCGTTATAAATGAATGGACATTGTAACGGGCAGACGCCTCTGGCAGCAGCAGGGGGGGAACAGGGGAGGAAAAGGCCACACGCGCAACAATTGTCTCGCAAGAAGGCCAAAAACAAAAAACTAAGGCTGCTGCTAATACTTTTTCACAATTGCAGTTTCATGTCTGGATCTTCTATATCCTCAATTTATCTAAAAGCTTATATATTTATTTATTATTATAGATAGAATAGTTTACAAAACTAGACTAACTTAGTTGCATAATTATTTGAAATGCACAGATAAAATTCCTGCAATAAATTTAACTAATTTCACAGTCAAATCCAACCACGATTCTGCAGTAAAAAGGACCCCAACCAACGAAAATTGTGAAATGGAGTATGTTACAGTTTTACAGTAAAAAAAACTGCAGTTTGACCCACAATTACAATATACAGTACCGTTAAAAAGAAAAGAGCTACGAACAGTATCTTGACTGCAGACTGATAGTAATTTACAGTCTCCCAAGGCAACAAAAAAATAAACACATAATTTGAAACGTAAGGGTTACTGTAATTAGCTGTAACATCAGTTTTGTACAGTTTCGTACAGCCGAAGATCCAACAACAAAATACATTGACTGTACTTTACTGTAATTCAACCGACAAAAATTGTATATTCAACCTACGACAATTTGTTCTGTGTGTTGGAGCCATAATTTAATGCTGCATTTCTAAAGCCCTCTTTTTTTATTAAACAGTTTTCCCCTATTGCCACTTATAAGGTATCCCTTGCGTTGATCATATCCATGCCTTAATATGGTAGGTAAGGGCAAGTCCCAGTGGCTGGCTAACATAATGATGGCCCTGCCTTGACCATGTCCAAGTATTAAAGCTCGTAGGCATTTTGCTAATTGAGTCGCGACAACTCCCCGTCGGTTGTCCAGCCCCCTAAGACCCCCCAAAAATTATAAGCACCGTTGATGGTCCGTGGCCAGTTTGTAAAAATTTGTGTTAACATTTCCGGCCCAAGTTTAAGCCAAAGAATCGGCTCGAGCAACTTTTACTTTTCGGTTTTTCGTTTCTATTTCTGTACATATACCACATATATGTATATATATACATATATATTTTGGCAACCCAAAACCAAAACCCTTCATGGGCCTCTGTTGCCAAGCGCAAAAATCTAGAGACCATTAAAGGGCCGCTTTAAGCCAGCAAAAAATAAAAAAACTTTAATAGAAAAGGCCTAAGTGAAGGCCGGCCATAACTTAACTGTGCCTTAAACATTTGCACACACACACACACATGCCAGAAAAAAAAACCGAAAAAAAGAAACAAAATTTATTACGGAACCGCAGATTTCCAAATAAAGTTAGGCAAAAAAAAAAAAAAATTAAAAAGATGAATGGAAAAAATTTGTTGTTTGACAAGCAAACACGAAAGGAAAAGGAAGCTCAAACTTGGCAGAAAAGAAGATTGGCTTTCAAAGTAACTTGGGATTTATTTTATATCTGTGTTTTAAATAGTTCAATTTATACAAAATATATATTTTCTGGCTTCAGAATCAAGGGCTTATAAGCTTAAATATAATACTTTATGCTTATAAAAAATAATTAATACAATCATTTTTTAAAATAATATAAATTTATATTATAATACTTAATAAGTACTAAATAAATAAATATTATATATTTTAATAAGTACTAAATGGTACGAAAATATTAATACAAGATTTTTTTTTAATAATACATATATGTCATTTATTTTTTAATAATTAATTATTATATATATTATTAAAAATTAATTAATTTAAGAATTTTCTAATAAAATATAAATTAATATTATATTATTTATTAAGTACTAAATGGTATAAAAACTAAAAGGCTTATTAAAAATTATTTAATACAAGAATTTTGTATACAGTATACAGAAAAAACCGTTCAATTAGAAAATACTTGTATTTGAAATTCTCCAAATTAGTAATTATATAATATTTTGATTTCTATTAAGAACAAATATAACCTTAGGTATAATAAATACGAATTTGTATAATAAATAAATCATACTGTCCAGTGTACCTGAATTATTTACCACCGATACTGATACTGGATCATTGATACCCTCTTTTCGATACCCTCCTCCCTGGACAACAACATGTCATATCTCTTACCCCAAAAAAAAAAAACGAATCCAAACCCAAACCCGATCCCGTTTCCATTTCCCTTCCAAATTTCGACTTTTCCCTCCTCACTCTCTTCCCTGCGCACATATCACGTGACACAAATCAAATTCACACCGCAGCCACGAATAAAAAAAAATAAATATAAATACAAATAAAATACACAACAAATCAGTCCCAAAATCATTTCAATGGGGATCCGAGTACGGGTTCGGTTCCGGGGTGGCCTATGGCAATTGTGCAAATAAACGAACAAGTTTGTCGACTTGATTAACGAGATAATGACCAATGAAGTGCCGACTATTGACCAATACACCCTGCTGTTCCCCCCTGTTATACCCCCTGTTCCCCCCTCCAATTACCATTTCACTATTTAACTATCATCATCATCGTCACGAACATCATGGGCAAATAAAAGTGAGCAGAGGGTCCAAACCGCTGTCAATCATCCACGTCCGATAAGCGACACTCTTGACACACACACATATAGAATTTGGAAACCCAATAACAAAAAAAATATAATAGAAAAAAAAGAATCATATTAATCGAAAAGTTAGCAGGTTCTACCGAGATTTGAACTCGGATCGCTGGATTCAAAGTCCAGAGTGCTAACCATTACACCATAGAACCAGATGATTGCAGCGCGTCAGAATCCCTGTGAAAAGGGTGGCCAAGGGCTAGGCACGAGCGCAGCTTAGAGAGAGAGAGCGGTGGGAGAGAGAGATGAGAGCGAGAGTCGCATCTTGGTGCTATAAATAGCTCTAGGCCTCGCACGGGGGTGGGTACACTCGAGGAAAAGAGGTGTGGATTAAGTTAAACAATTGGTTTAAATTTTAGAAAAGGTCACGATACAAAGGTATAAAAATATATAATATTAATATAATATACACGATACAAAGGTATACAAATATATAATATTAATATAATATATAATATAATATTAATTATAATATATTTTAATATATATCATATTTATAAATATTTGATATTTATATATTTCTACGTTTGGAGAATGTTAGGATACGTATTTAAAAAATATAGTATATTTATTTTCGTCGTTGTTATTGCAAAAAAATATATACTTTTTTATAATATTATTATAAATTCTGCAAATTTGTACTAAAATATATTATTTTCCAAAATTTTTTTTGTTTGTTTAATTTAATTAACAAGTTTGATTACATGAAATATATTCAACCAATTTCATTATGTTGAAATCCCTAACTAAAAAATAACCTTAAAATAGCTAATATATATATTTGAATTAGATTAAATCGATGCTATCTCCTATAATCTCTCCTCTTCCTCTTCGATAATCCGTTAACTCAACAGATTATTAAATATTTCACAACAATGCTAGGATTTATCAAAACCTTTTTTTACTTTACTTTTTTACCATACAAAATGTATCTTAAATTAAAAAATGTATTTTTAATAAATAAATGTTTATATTAATACAAATAACAGGACATTTTCGTTGAATGTAGAAAATAATTGGACACGGTATGCCCTGTGTAGGTGGCAGGTTGTGTTGTTTCATGTGTAGGTAGAGAGTGATATATATATATATATCTCATAGAAAGAGACAAGGAGAGAGGGAAGTGCATGCAGGCAGAATGCAAGCAAGGTCCTTGGGTGGGCGAGGGCGTGGGTGGCCTTGGGACACATCAAGGGCTGCGCAAATGCGTCATAAATTACGAATACAAATTAGCAACAGGTTAAGAGTGGACTGTCACCCTCTGCCCCGGTGCCTAATGGGATTATTTAATGAAGTTTACACGTGGCTAATTGCATATTAACCTATTTATAGTAGCAATTCAACAGGAAAGAAACGGAAATATTAATAGAATTCAAAAGAGAGAAAAGGACACAGAAATAAGTATTCCCATTTACTTGTTTCTTTGTAGCTTTTCAAATATTTCCCCAAATATTTATTTAGTTCAATCTTGATGACTCTTTTAAGGTTTACTACCTTCAGATATACCCCCAGATAACTTGAGATATATCTGCTAGGTGTGCTCGCTAAGAGGATCTGCGGAAAGTGGCATACCTAGGGGGATCCTTGATAGCACGCGAGAGGGAAACCCTTTGGAATTAAAAAACACACTTAGGGGTTGCACACACCCCGTTTTGCACTTTATTTTTCGGGGTGAAAGGGGACCTCGAGACATGTCTGCCCCTGACA
Source organism: Drosophila leontia (assembly GCA_008042735.1). Lineage (NCBI taxonomy): Eukaryota > Metazoa > Arthropoda > Insecta > Diptera > Drosophilidae > Drosophila > Drosophila leontia. The sequence goes on from VNKB01005915.1 coordinate 32,994, forward strand.
AGGGTCAATTATGCGCATCAATTAAACTGTATTCAAACTGAAATTAACAATTATGTCTGGGGCTCCTGGCATTTGCGTTGTAAGCAAAAGAGTATATTATGAAAAAAAAGGGAAACTTTTGTTGCTTGAAAAATCTTACAAGGGTCCTGCCGTCTGAAAGCGATCCAGACAATTACAATTAGGGCTGAATTGGGTAAGAGCAACGAGAGAAGGAGAAGGGGGAACGGGCATTAAATTTTCATGGTAATAGCCACATTTGAGTAACGATTTTATAAATACATACATATTTTCTACGATAATTGGGCATACCTTTACATTACATTAAAATTTACAATGAAATTGAAGTCGCATTAAGTCTCGCTCGGGCGGTATATTATCAAAAGGTCGATTCTAGGGCCACAAGATCTGGTTTACACCTCAAAATCAGAGCCACGAAAATCACGGAATTCAGACACGTAACAGTGAAAACATAAAAATTGACAAATCGAAAACGAGTTGACTGCCCGCCCGCAGCACGCACCTTCCGAGGCATGGCATTTACACCTGTGGGCCACCTGAGGCACCGACAAGGTGATGATCATCATCATCATAGGCCCCTCCGGTCGATCGTATGTACGCTTTATGGTCGATGGGGCCCCCATGGTCACCCAATGAATTCCTGATTTTGCACGTTCTTTTCCAACCATCTAGGGTAATAAAAATTCTCTTCGATAAAGACCAGGAACATTAGCATTTCGAGTGGGCTGCGATTGCGTCATGTAAAGTGCAGGGAAAAATGTCGGAAAGTCTGGCCTAAACAGTAGTTTCTGTACAAAGGGAAAATGTATATATACTATATAAATATAAAATGAATTTTTTTTATATTAAAATCATATTTATTTGTATATTTATTATATAAATAGCTATGCTACTTTTGGTATTATTTACATTGTATTCTCTTTATTAAACTTATAAAATAAATTTTAAAAATATTTTTAAGACACTTAAGTATTCCTGGAATAGTTCCCGAAGAAAATAAAGTCAGCCACTATCAACAAGATTAAAAAGAAACCATAAACCTTTTCCATGAACATAGAGGAATTTTCAGGAATATGCTTTCTTGATTAGAAATAATTAACAAGAAATATATTACATACAAATGTTAAAATATTAAATATAATATATTTAATGTTTTATTAATATTTTTTAAACATATATTAATTTTATTTGTTGCTTTTCAGGAATATGAAAATAATTAACAACTATTTCATAAAAATATATATAATTTTTGCATTGTTTTATTCATATTTTTTAAACATTTATAAATTTTATTTATCGGCATATTTCATATTGTTTTTCAAGGGTGCAAGTTAATTATTCAAAAAGTATTCTATAATAAACAAAATAACTTTAAAATATTTATTTTGAAGACTCTTAAATATTCCGGGAATAATAAATACTAATAATAGAAAATTTGGGAAGTGCCCATAGAAACCATAAACCTTTTCCTAGAACGTAGTATTTCTAAAAATATATATTTATATGTTTTCTTGACTAAACATAATTAGCAAATAAATATATAACGAAAGAATATATAAACAACCTACTGATGATTACTTTCTTTATTATTTTTTGTTTGATAATTTTAATTGTTATTTTATTACTTTAAAAAGAAAACTATAACATAAAGCTACGTTTCTAATTCTGGCTTTTAAATACTACGGAAATATTTAATTAAAACAAGCACTGAACTATTAATAAAAAATATAAAAAATTTGTGCTCTGTGGGTAAGTATAACTGGGTATTTACCCCTCTATCTACTTCCATTCCATTCCGTGGGCTGTAAATAAGAAAATATTTGTGTTTAGTTTTCGGGGGAAACTCACTGATAAAAAAAAGGCGACGCGACGACACGTCAACTATTTTAAATTTAATTTCATATATATTTTATGGCCATTACCATAAACATTGGTGCCACCATATTTACACTTCAGATCGAGGGGGGCGATAATTCCATTTTAGATCCCCAGCCCCCCTTCGACAAGAAGTGTTAAGTTGAGGTTTGTCCCACAGTGGGACCTCGAGGGGGTAAACTGTACCGGTATTTTAATTATTTAATTTGCTTATTAATACTCCTGAATGCTTCTTAGTCTCTTTAACTTATAATTAAAAATCTAATTTAATTTATTTGAATTTATTTCATCACAATTCCCACTGTTGGGGTGACAAATGTTGAAGCTCCGCAAAGCAGTCTCTTTCGGAATGCGATAGGATGTCTGGCACTCGACTAATCTAGCGATAGACTTCACTCCAAATAGAAATAGTATATAGAAATTTATATCGCCAGAGACAAATTAATGGCTACCAGGGCAAATATTCGCCACGTCAGGCCGTCAAGTGGCCTGACGACGAGCCCTTTGCTGGGACTGTACTTGAAAGGAAGCCCTTCTTCTTTCCTTTATTTATTTATTTTTTTTTTCTTTTTATTTATTATATATGTATTTTTTCGGTTACCTACTTCTCCGGGACAAGGACAAGCTCCAAACAATAAAAAGAAGGAGGTTCAACCACCTTTTTTCGCCGAATCTGAATCTTTTTGTTTCTCAGCCCATTCATTACGCTTTGATTATTGTTTGTTGTTGAATGAAAGAAAAGAAAGCTTGTCCTTTTCAGCTAAGTTTCTCGAGTACTCCTGGCTTACAGGTATATGTATGAGCCCGAGTCCTTTGTCTACTCCTCGACTCGATCTTTTGCATTTTCGGGTTTTGAATTTCAGCAAACTTTGATTGCGATCGTCGAGCTGAGAAGCTGAGAGCCTGAGCAGCAGCAGTGTGACGCATATCATATTTTCTATATTATTCAACATTATTCTACATTATACCCGACCCGACACACAAAACTGACAACTGAAAATGCCTTTCAAAATGCCTGCTGCCTTGCCGCCTTTCCACATTTTCACATTTGCCTCTTTTAAGTGCTAGCGAGTGGAAAGTGCCAAAGTGGGGGGAAAAAAAGACGTGGAAAATGTGTCAGACGACACATCGGTGGGGCGACATTTGTGTAACGTCTAGGCGAACAGACTCGTATATGTCTATCTTAGATATAGAGTATATAGATTTCCATATATAGAGGGGTCCAAAAGTATGGCGAAAATTCGGGAAAGCAAGTGGGAATTTTCAAATGCGAAAAATGTTAAAGAGAAATGGAGGGAAACTCTCCTCGAAAAGAGGGAAATTGGTGGGTTATAATGTATAGTTTTTTTTAGTGTTACTTTCAAAATTTAATAATTATTTTTAAATTAAATAAGAAAGTCTGAGGATCTCTGAAAGAACTGTTATTTGCCTAGGTTGGTGTTAAATATTTCTTAAATAAATAAATAAAATATTATATATTTATTAAATATTTCTTAAGGGGGGGGGTAAGGTTTTTAATTTTTTTTTTTCGTAAATTTTTTTTATTTTTTATTTTGAAAGTTCATCATCTTAAGAATATTGTGTCCAAGTTTTACATCGATCATAGAAAAATTGACAAAGTTATGCGGAGTTGAACGAAGGTCGGTTCGGGTTTTTGACTTTCAAATTTCCTAAAAAATCACAAAAAAACTAAAAAAAAAAAATCGCTTCCTGAATACCTCGGGACACTTATCCTTTAACGAATGAGGTCTAATTTTTTTAGATCGGTTGATCCTGTGGACTGTTAGGATGTACACCGCAAAACAACTTTTTTTGGAGGCGACTCGGGAGATTCCCTATAACTTCTCTACCTCTAAATATTTTTTAATACAAAATTTATCAAAAATTATTCAAATGTTGTGTTATTATATGGTATTTAATTCATTAAGTTAGCTTTAGCCGTTCCGCCACAATAATTTTTTGAAAAGTGGCCATTTTTGCACCGAATTAACCTTACCCCCCCCCCTTAAATAAATTCTAGTTCAATTTAATGTTTGTAAAATTAAACTTCTAATTCTTAAGTCTATTATTTGTATTTACAATACTTATTAGTTTAAAATAATAATAAATAATTCTATTCATAACAATAATATTTTTTTTAAGTTTATACAAATTTATTAAATAAATTCTAGTCAAGGATTATGGATTTTATTCTTAAAATCTAACAAAGAAGCCTTAAGTCTGCCT
>VNKB01005916.1:0-65429 GCA_008042735.1 Drosophila leontia
TTCGTTGTTATTGTTTTTGCTCCTACAGCTGTTACTGTTTCGGTTATCGCTCTTGTTGTTATTATTGTCACCGAATTACAAGATACTCGGAAGTTTGCTTTATACACTACGATATATAGTTGGGAATTATAAATAAAATAAAATTATAATAAAAGGAACTTTGATTACAATTCCAAAATTGCTCAATAATATACTAGTGTATGATTTATAGGGCCGGAAACGACACCTTTATAAATTATAATCAAAATACCCTTCAAGAAGAAACGAAATATATTATTTTATTAAATGGATATCCATAACAAACCACAATTTTTGATAAGTGTTCTTGACAAAAATACAGTGGAACAAGGTCAATGGGCAGACTGTGCGCATATATTTAGAAAAACACATCCATCATCTGGGAGTGATAGAGTTTCCTCCTCAAAGTTCTACCCTCATTTTCCGCCACACGACACTTGACGCCCATTATAGTGCAATTTATTAATAATTAAGATGAATTTCTGTCTTGCTGTGGCGTTCTTAGGGCTCCGGCGTCTCTCCCACTTTTCTCTGCTTCGATGAATCTGCGTAGTCGCGGTCGGATTCATGCCCCGTTTAACAGACAAACGTCCCAAGTGGCATATGCGCAATTAGTCTGGCCAACTCAGTCACCAGGTCCCGGAGCGAGTGTCAAAACAGACATTGAGAGAGAGAGATCCCTTGCAATTTAGAACAATTTATCAGGCTACGATCGCAGAAAGTTGAAAAGCGCATAATAATGAAGCCAGCATCCAGGAGATTCGGTGCTCCAGCAGGGCAGCTATAAATATATATATAGACAGAGGCTCTCTTTTTCTTCCTGCTCCTGCCCTCACAGTTTCGAGGCGTCTGCCAACTTCCATTTTGCCATAATTTTCTAAACTTGCCTTGTGGGCTGTGGCTGCAGCAGTAACATCAGTAAAAACAGCAGCCACATTGAACTAGTCCTACTATACACTATGAAAAAGAACTCATTTCTGGTGGTATATAAATTATAATACAAATAATAAATATTTAGAAATCAGTTTTCCAGTAAAAATTGTATTTGAAAAAAATTAATAAGTCTATAATAATTTGGTAGAAAAAAAAAATATTTTTTGGGCAACTTATCCTGGAATTATTAGACACCCTTAGGCAAATTCTTATATAATGATATCTTCTTGCCCTTTAAAGCTTTTATTTGTATAATTTTCCATAATTTTATAGTAATCTTTTCTTTAAGTGCAGCAACAATTACAAACAGCACAAAAAATAAAGGGAGGCGAACGAAGGTTTCTTGTGGTCCGCTTCTAACTGGCAGTGGTTGTTGTTTCTCGGGACAGTGTCTGTGTCTGGTCCAAGGCATTTGATCTCCGTTCCGATCTTGAACGTGCTCATCTTCCAGCTGCAGGCCTCGCCCCGCTTTGCCCCAGCTCGACTTGCGCTGTTGTAAATTGTTTTGTAAATTTGATATACTTGCAGTTTTTGCAGCGATGCTCCTCCTAAAGCTCCTCCAGTTCCTCCAGCTACTTCATTATTATCATTGTTGTGGCTCCATCTCCAGCTATGGCTGCTGCTGCTGTACTTGTTCATTAGTGCAGGGTCTCTCTTGAGCCAGTAGCCCCCACCGATGTTGTTCATAAACTTCTAAAATCAACTGCGCTCTGCCCTCTGTTTTCTCCGCTCTGTATCTGTATCTGTATCTGGGCTGTTGTATCTACAAGCTACATTTCTGGCGGCGGCTGCTGCCTGCTTATTGCTGATTATTTTTATTGCCTCTCTGTGTGATTCATTATTTGCGGAGATAAGGTAGTAGCAGCTTGTCCCCCAGTTTCATTGCTCTCCTCCTAATACCTTTATTGTGTCTTCTTTGTTTTTAGCTCAATGCTATTGAATTTTTAGACACTTACATCATTCTATAATCGCAATGAACTTGCATTGATTTATTTTTAGTTTCAGTAATTTTAATTTCGCGTTAGGCCTTCTTGCCGCTGCATGTTTCACTGGTGAATCATCATTTTGGGCAGATGTTTGTCTGAAGGCCCAGCCCAAAAACAAAAATTCTGTCCCTTATGTTCTGCGGCCACATTCCAAACACGAAACTGTACACTAAAGATACGTTTATTTTAATGATAACTCTGAATACTTATTAAAATGAAATTGGGGTAATTTGTTAGCCTATAAATAATATGTTATTATTGCAAAAGGATTAATTGGGGAATTTTTTCTTCTTTCATGTAGCCTCTTTATCTTTTAGATTCCTTTCCTCAAAATCTCTCATTTTTTTCTGGTATGCCCACAATGATCTTGTTTATTACGCTTAGTTTAATTTAAAATGCCTCCTTATTCGCGCTTAGCTGACGTCTTCGCAGCCTGGCAGCTCTTCGCTTTGCTTCGCTCTCTGAAAAAAAAGCCGGGTCTTCGGAAGATTCCGAATCAAAGCCCCCAGCTTCGACGTCTCGGGGAAATTTACGATCCAGTACGAATCGCGACTTCAACGCGAACAGTTCGCATTCGCTGCGGACTTGAATTTCCAATTACCTCCATAGATCGGGCTTTCGTTTCGTTATTGTTATTAGTATGCATTATTACTACTCGCTGCCGGTTTCAATTGACATTAAAATTGATAAGCGGCAAACTAAAAATAAAATAAGACTAGGCCCCCGTTGCGGGTTGCATAAAAAGTAATGCGAAGCGGTTTCCTGAGTTGCATAAACTGTCGACCGACGACTGTCGAATGCAGCAGGAAGCGAATGGAGTGTTTTTATTTATTTTTTGTATATATCTGGCATTCGGTGGAGAAAAACTGAAACTAAAAATCCGTGCAATATGAAATTATGAGAAATAAAATATAAATAAACAAGTGTTTCAAGGCTGGCCATAGACCCACACACCCACCAGAGAAATGAGACTTTCTCAAAAGTGCGACGACTGTCAAAATAAAATCTTTGAAATAAAATGAAATCTCAGAACTGACCGCAATCTCTTTGGCCATTACAAATCGTTAAGAAAAAGAAACAGAACCACAACCCACGCAAATGGTTCAGAAATAAGCATTTCACTTTACTCACTACAAAATCTGTTTTGAAAGGCGCATATGTGTTTCCACATATATGTAGATTCAGATCTATATAGCGCTGTCAATGTTTGTATTAGATGGGTACAAACTTACAGAAAGATGACACAGTTTTGCCAAGGAGAGCAATATCAACAATTAGCAATAAATTCCCATAAATTACAAAGGGGCACCCAGATGTTATTGTTCGAGCCGTTCTAAATTTGGTTCACTTACACTTCAGTACCTATACGTGAGCTGTTTGCATATGTCGCGTCTCAGATAAACCTGAACAAAATAAATAATAATAATAGCAAACAAGCCAGGGAAATGTGGAAACCCCTGCAAATATTTGCATCTTTAAAATGGGTTAATAAAATCTTAGGGGAGACTTTATTTAGCAAGAGATAACACAATGGAATTTAGCTGAAATTAATCTTGATTTAGAATCATTAAAGTATTAAATAAAAACAAAGGAATTTTAAATAGTATTCTTTTTATGAACAAATTGGAAAACAAAAGGGTATTTCCTACATATTCCTAAACAATTAAAGAAGCGGTATTTAAAGACATTATAAAAAAAAAATTAAAAAAATTGTTGTAACAACATATTAATAATCATTATTGTTTCTAACAAATTAAAACAAAAAAAAGTAAATTAAAATTCTGAAAGATTAAAACATCCCAATCACTCCTAGGGTTAAGGGCTTACTCCTCTTTTCCAATTCGCAACACTCAACGAACTCCTTTGAAATGAAAGTTGCCCATCTTGCTGGCTCCCTCGCACCCGCACGTTCTTATCAGAATAACAAACTACTTGACCCAAGGAGACCCAACCAAAAACAACAAAAGCAACAACAATATAACAGCATCATCAGATTGCAAAACAGAATTCTGCGCAAGTGCAGCAGACGAGCTAAAGGAGAGGCCAAGAAACTGAACGAAGCAACAGCATCAAAGGTCCACAAAAAGAGAGATGGAGAGAGAGAGAGGTCCCCAAAGATGGGGCTACGAGAGAGAGTGTGCACTTAGAGTATATTTGGGTTCTTGAATTCAAGAAAATAAATTTTTTATTCCAAGATTAAAAAAAATAAAATTCATTAAACTCTCTTAAAATGTATTTAATAAAAAGAAGCTTTCCTTAAATATTTAAATATTACCAAATTTCCAATTATATTGGCTATTTTAAGCGAGCCTAATTTTTCTGAGTGCCAAATGAGCGACGCGCGCAGCTTTCGTTAAGTTTTGGGGTGAGCGCCAGCGTTAAGTTTAGCGTCGGCGTCGTCGGCATTTAAGTTTAAAGCGGGGAGCCAAAGAGAACGAAACGACCGCGAGGCGCAACGGAATACAAAAGGCGTCAAAGAACCAACAAAAACAATAACAGAAACCGAAAACCGAAAAACAAAAAACCGAAATGAAAAAATTAATAGCAAACTAAATAAATAAGCAAAGCTCGGGATATCGTATAACGGCGACGGGGCCCAAGATAAAAATACGCACTTCAGAAAATATAAATATTAATGCAAAGTGCAACGCACAGTGCAATGCGCGGTGGACACCACTGGACGAAAGGTGTGTGTGTGGGTGTGTGTTTTGGATAGAAGAACTTGAGGATTGTGGATTTTGGATAATTCCAGCTTCCTGGAAATCATAGAAAAATATGAAACTTTAGATGGAAATTTGCAATGTTTTCTTTTTTCCAAATAAATTATAAATTCACTTAAATAAAAAATGATAAAAAAAGTTAAAACAAACAAATTTAAAAGAAGGAATACATAAAGTGAAGAAAATTTAACAAGCAGATATATTGTTAAAGTTTAAAAGGAAAACATTGCTAAACAAAGCCAAGTTTCATAATAAAAATATAAAAAAAAAAACCTTTTTAAACAAGCCTACAAATGTTTAAATTTAAATATTAATGCAATTCCGGAAAACACTGTAAACTTACAAAAGATCTTAAGCAAATATTCTACACTGTTTTCCGCCCTGCAACCAAGTGAATGTTAGCTCTAAAAACAATAAATAAATTAAATAAAAAAAAACTTCATTAACAACAAAAGAACTTTAGCAGTTCCGGGAAACATACACAGCAAAATAAATAAAAAACTTAAGTAAATAATTATTTTGCCGTGATGTCTCCCTCTTCTGCGACGAATGCCAGTTGTAAAAATAAATATAAAATATTCCATTATTTAACCAATCCCCGTGAACAGAGTGATGTGATGTCATAGCAGAACTGTTGCGCTTATCAACAAACAGAATACAGAAAAGAAAAAAAGAAAAAATAGTGCAAAAAAGATATCAGCGAGGTAAAAGTTAATAAATCGAATTGCAATTGCGATAGCAAAATAGCAAAAAGCTGAGTGGTGACAGCCGGAGCACGTCGTACCATGACGGACTACACGGAATACCTGGAAGCGGCGTGGGAGTGGGCCGAGTGGCTGCCTTACCTGCTGGTGACCTACGTGCTGGTCACCCTCGTTCCCAAGTCCCTGGTGCGGATGAAGCGCTTCGCTGATGCGGACTATGAGGCGAACAGAAACAAGTTTCATCGCTGCTACGGCCCGGAGCTGTGTTGCCACGTTTTGGCCCAGGAGCAGGCCTCCGGGAAGATCAAACCTAAGGCCAGGAAGCCAGTGACCCGCGTCTACCCCAAACGCCAGCAGGTCCCACCCAAGGAGGAGCTGCCACCGCCATCACCGGCGCCTGTAAAGCGCAGCAATGTCACCAAGATTGCCAGAATGTTTGAGACGGGCGCCACGAGACAGGTGAACCGTGTGGCACCCGTCACGCTCCCGGAGATCCGTATGTTTGGGGCCAGCGATGAGTCCAGGGACTCCACACCCTGCGCCTCGCGAAAGACTTCGATTGCCAGCCAGCTCTCCGCTCAGTTGCAGCACATTGAGCACGCTATGCACCTGTGGCAAGAACTGGAAGAGGAGCCAACCAAGAAGGCTCCAACTCACAACGACTGGGAGCCCATGGCAGTGCCTGCTCCGAGGAGGACTCGGGGCACTTCAGCCACACCCTCGACAGCTTCTCCGCTATCCAGTTCCCCCGAACTCGAGGCATCGCCAGTACTCCGAAGGAAGCCGCCCTCGCTCTGCCTGCAGACCAGCATGGAGGACATCTTTCAAGTGATTGCCAGGAGTGCCGAGGAACCGGAGGATCGTCCAGATTGCCACTGTCTCTCGCCGGTGACCTGCATCGATGATATACTCTCCGAGCGAAGGTTCTCGCGTCCCCTTTCTGCCTACTCCATCACCGATCTTCTCAACGAAGAGCAGGCCGCCTGTGTGGAGGAGGCTACTTACATAAATGAAACCAGATGAGGGATTCTAAGGAGAAGGTTATATTAAAGTGCCATCCCCCTTTTGGTCTGGTGTGGAGTTGCAAAAATGTCGTAGAATTGAGCGATTTTAACTCGAAAAAATCGAAATACCCTTGAAAAAAAATGGAAAGAAGGATCACTTTTTTCGTCAAGCTTTTTCAATCGATTTTAGTAAATACGATAACAGATAGTACCGATTACACATCGATCTTTTTGCAGCTCTAGCCTGAATGAAATCAGAGTCATGTCAGCCGGAAGACTTTTCCTAATCACCGTCTTTGTGTTAAGATGAACAAAGCTGGTCCGGTGACTCACTCTCATCGGGAGACCTTGCCATGCCCCCCAGTTTCCCAGACCCATTTCCCATGATGCATTTTGTTTGCTTAATCGATGGAAACTTAAGCAAATCAAAGTAAAAGCTTCCCAAACTTAAGTCGCAATTAGCTAACAATGCCTGTACTTAGTAAAACCCATTATTTGTATAAATATCCGTACTGTCCAGAGCCCAAAATGTTTGTAATTGCAAAGCATCTCATAAGCGAGTAGAGAACTGTACTGCTAAACTAATTACAATTAAACACTATGAATTTGTATTGTAGTATTATCGTTAAATATTATATGTTATAAATATTAAAACTGTATCAAATGCAAGCCCAATATTAAACCTAATTAAATGTACGTAATAAAAACACATTTATTTTCGTGTGCACAGCTGCTATAAAAACTCGAAGAAATGTATATTCTTCATTCGTTATTTATTATTTTGCATATGCTTGGCACCTATTTTTGTGAAGATTTTAGCCACGCAAGAGGAGATCCAACCATCGGAGCGTGTCTTGTGGCCTAAACACAATTTGTCAAATAAATTGACGCAAATCAAAATGTTGGACCGATCACCATTAATTATAAATCGGGGAGATGGGAAAAAGTATTCGCCGCAAAACGATTGTGATGTGAGGTAATTTTGTAGCTGTGCTGTGGCTTTTTTGATTGATTTGATGGCGAACAAAGGCAGTGAAGCATATATTTATAATAAAGGCAAGCTTAAAAAGATACAATCATCAGGCACATACCCTACAGAGAAAGGCTTGAGGCATTTTAGCTATCAGTACATTGAACCTTGGACAATGCCGGTTGCAACTTGTTGCAATCACCAGTAGCCACCGCATTGCCATAATAATAACAATAACCGACCTTATCAAGTATCCCTCGAGTTGAATGGGCCACTCACTCTCTCAACGAACTATGGATTAATGCAGGCCGAGGAGATATATATGTTCCATTGGATATACAAGTTCCGGGGAAATTTTCCACTGCAATTAAGCTACAGAATTGGCCAGATGCCCAGGCATTCCCCACGCACTTGAACTTGGCAACCTTAACTTGGCCTAATAGCCTTCTTTTTGGCCTGGGCTAGTTTCTGCCTTTTTGTTGTTTGCCAAATTCTGCCAAATAGAGAAAAATGATTGTGTATTCATATGCTAATTTTAACATTTTCACCATAGTTTTAAATATACATATACAACAGTTTTTCAGCGCATGCAAAATCGAAATGTCAATAAAACGACGCAAAAAAGCAAATAACCAGAGGCGAGCACAACCAATAAAATATTATAAATTGCCATTTATTAGCGGAGATTCTATGGCGTCATACCTTTTGGTTTGAAGTATGTTTTGTTTGCTTTATTGGGCTTGTTCAGGTGCGGAAGAATTCTCTACCTTTGTTGAGGAATTTTCTACCTTTTCGAAACCCTTCAAAACAGCGGATAATCAAATTATCGTTGCTCTTTGTTTTTCCTTGTTTTCGGCTGGCTTTTACCCACTTTTATACGAGTTTTATCAATTTGTTTTTGGATGATTCATTCCGAGAGGGCTTCGGATTCGAATTCATTGATAGCCTCAGTATGACACATGCTGAAATTCATCAGAAATAAAGTGTTAAAGAGTGGAGAGTGCTCAAGGTTGGCTGCTTGATTTGTGAATGACACAGTTTGCTTTAAATTATCGTAATTAATGTTAGTACTAAATTACTGATAATTCAGCTGAGTTAAAAGTAAGTAAGTAGTATGAATACTATAAGAAATGGGGTCAAAAGTCTGGCAAACATCAACAGAAATTCCTAAACATTGCATAAGCTTTTACAATAAATATCCCAGATAAGCTAATTTTGTGAACTTCACCCTAAAAGTGTGCCTTTTACGGTGACAATAAACACGAGAAACTGTAAAGATAAGATTGTTTGTCTAAAAAACGTTTTATCGATATTCCCAGTCGCGCCATAACTTATGCTCAAAGCATGTGTAAACACAGGAATTAAATTTTTGCCTTGCACTGACACTTCGGCGAATGTAAACAAAAAACCCGAGTGCAGGGGAGGCATCGATCAGAATATAGTATGCCACTCCCCATAGCGGTAGCTACTTATTTGTTTCTTATCTTTTCGCTGAACTGAGAGTGCGGAAAGCACTGCAAGAAAAATTGATAATTAAATGTGGAAATATGAGTTATTAAAACCACAAAGGGTACAAATATTTTGAAGAATTTATTGCTCTTTTTATAAGCAAACTATTTATATATGTCTCCTTCTAGGTAATCATAAATTAAGGTAAAAATTAATGATGATGTTAAAAAGTTATTTTATCTTATTATTTGCCAAATGTAGTATTTATTTAGAAGGTTTTTATAAGTAAATGCATTTCTTATCACTTTTAAATTATATAAAAAATATAAGTTATATAAACTTAATATTTTCCCAAATGCTGTATTTATTTAACAATTTTTATTAATCGTTTATCAGTTTTGGGAAGACCCACAAAGCGAGCTTCATAACTTTATTATTCTGTTTACCTACCGATCTTTTTATATGACCTTTTTTCAAAGTGCACCCCCCTCTTATCTAATCGTATGACTCGCACTGTCTCCCGAGCTAGAGCTCTCCGGCTCTCGAAGTCTAGCAAAAAAGGTGCGCAATTAGCCAAGCGTCGATTGGCAGTCGCCAGATTGGCATTGTGCTGGCAACAGGCCCCTCAACCCAGTTCGCTTCCAGATACATTTACGCGGCGCATCCATCGCGGGTCACTAATGGAGCGTACTTGGCACCAAGGCCTTCAGATTCGCATTCAGATTTAGCGTTTGTCGTCGAGGTGTGCCAGGGAAAATAATAGCTAATAGCGAGAGCAAACAAAGCTAATAAGTAGCCGCCGGCATGGAGAGAGTAAAACTGGTAAAAGCTTTTCCCTGCTCCTCCCAGACAGCCCGTGTTGACAATCTAATTTAACCCTCTAACGGTGGCAGGTGCTTAGTCATCGGGTTTTTGGGAACAACCCAGCCAATATGGCCACGACTGTTGACCATATTTGCGGCTATTAAAATTTGGTTAATTTCTTTATAAACGCGTTCATATTTGGGCCTAAAGCGTGGGAGGTTTCAATCTTCAAAAGTTTTGGAAAGTGAATGTGTAATCAAGATGGTGTTCCTCTCTATTTGGCATTTCAGGAATCGCTATCTTTGGCCCACTCGCTGTCGGACAAACCGCTGCCACCGTCGCCCCTGATCCCCACCAGCCTTGAGGGCGGCAAGGTCTCCGATCGCTTGAGCAAGCTCAAGTGCAACTCGGAGAACTGGAAGCAGCGGATAGGTAAAATCTACAATCTCTTTATTAAAGGTAATAGGTGATTTATATAAGTCTCCTTCAATCCTCAGAGCAAACCGATGCCAAGAAGTTCACAGTCGCTGGCCGACTACAAAAGAAGGCCCAATCCCCCGTGGAGCTGCAGTTTGAGCGTTCGCCCAATGATGCTGCCAAGAAGTGCCCCATGCTGGAGGTGCGCAGCGCCAACCAGCCACAATTGGGTCTGGCCAAGAGCCCCTCCATGATGGTTACTTCCACTGCTAACATCAATAGCAAGAACACACTCCGTAGCCTGAGCGTTAATCCCGAGGAGGAGGTTCCTAGCCTGAGTCGCTCCAACAGCAGCAGCTCGGATTCGGATGGAGAACGCACTTCACCGCAGAATGCCAAGCAAAACAAGGAGCTGGCCAATACCAAGAGTGCGGCTGCACCCACAAATGTGGGAGCCAGGATTCAGGTGCCACGTCTGGACGACAAGGAGACCTTCGAGAACTTCTTTGCCACGAAACCTAAGGTGGAGGAGAGCGTGGAACTGGAGATTAGCGCATTTGATGACATCAAGCCCACAGAGCGGTAAGTAGACTTTAAGGCAATAACAATCAGTTTTGTTTAAAACATTTCGAGTCAACATTCAAAATTCTAAATTCTCCTTAATGTTTATTTTAGCTTGGTAAGCAAGCGCCACGTTCAGGGGCCCAAGGGACGCCGGGCAGCCCGCAATCCTCTCAAGAGTCTGGCTGCACGTGAGGATATCACCTCGGAGTACACGGAAATGAAGACAGGCGTGGCCGAGCGGGAGCTCAGGCGACTTAAGATGGAGTCATGTGAGCTAGGATTACTATCTAAGCTAAGTTTCCCAACTAAACCTATTTCCCTTCTCCCTTAGATGGCCAGAACACCAACCTGGCTGCCGAGGCCATTGCTGGCCTAGCCTCCATAGAGGACTTCAAGTCAGTGGCCCTGCGTTCTTCGTCGATTCCCCTGCAGCAAATGTGGCTGCCCCACAAGCCTGTTATGCTGCTCCATGTCAAGGGACGCACCCATGTCCAAACCCGCCTGGTGGAGCCTACTCACACCTCACTGAATCGCGGTGATTGCTTCATTTTGGTTGCCGGATCCCAACTGTTCCGCTATGTGGGCTCCTTTGCCAATGTCATTGAGATCTCGCGCAGCAAGAAAATCTGCGCTGCCATTTTGGAAAACAAGGATCTGGGATGCACTGCCAGCCAGGAGGTAATCCTGACCGATGGCAAGTACTTGAACGAGCGCCAGTGGCGTCAGTTTTGGAAGTTGCTAGGCAAAAAGGAGGACGACACCTCGGAGATCTCCGACTGCGGTCATGCGGATGAGGATGATGTGTTCGAGAGCAGTCTGATTGAGACAAATAAGATCTACGAGTTCCAAGACGAAGCCCTTGTGCCCCTGGACAAGTACTGGGGCTGCATACCCAAGGTGGACATGCTGGACACGCGCAAGGTGCTGGTCTTTGATTTTGGCAGTGAGCTGTACGTGTGGAATGGCAAGAATGCCTCCTCGGACGCCAAGCGAGCGGCCATGAGGCTGGCGCAGGAACACTTTGGTGCCGAGAATGGAGCAGACTATGCCGAGTGCTACTTGAACCCGCTTAACTATGTCTCCATTGTGGGTCGTCGTGAGAACACCAAGTACGCCAAGCGAACAGCTCAGCGGCCGGAGTGGTGTGTCCTGGGGAAGATCACCCAGAATATGGAGACGGTGCTGTTCAAGGAGAAGTTCAGCGATTGGCCGGAACTGGAGCGCGAGGATCTGGAGAAGGATTACCTTGCCAATGGCGTCCATGTGGTGCGAGCTTTGAATGGAACCGCTCTGCACAAAGGCGAGCCCTATGAGGAGCCGAATCTGGTGCTGGAGCAGGCGAATCTGGGACGTGGTAACTTTTACTACGACACCGATACAATGCGCCACTTCGATGTGATCACCAAGTCCACGGACAAGTGGCAGATCCACGAGTTTAACTTTGATGCAGCCCCTGCCCGCGAGGACTACGGGCACTTTTACTCCGCGGAGAGCTATATAGTTCGCTGGATCTACCAGATTTCGGTCACAGTGCGCGAGCTGAGTGGCAAGGTCTCGAACAGGAGCACCGTTGGACGGGACAGGTGCGTGTACTTCACCTGGCAGGGTCAGGACTCGAGTGCCAATGAGAAGGGTGCTGCGGCTTTGCTCACCGTTGAGCTGGACAAGGAGAAGGGCGCCCAATTGAGGGTGTCACAGGGTGACGAATGCACAGCCTTTGTTCGCTTATTCCGCCAGCTGTGGCAGCATCGTGGACGCAAGGAGCAGTGCCTGGAGAGGCGCAACCAGTGGCGGCTCTACCAAATCCAGGGCAATGTCACCGAGGAAACGCTCATCAAGGAAGTGGACTGCCAGTCGCGTCAATTGCGCTCTCGCAGCTCCATGCTCCTGATTCATGGCAGCCAGGGCAGCGTTTTGGTTTGGCATGGAGCCAAGAGTGCTCCTCACACTCGTTCTGTGGCTTTGAAAGCTGCTCAAGATCTGGTCGAGCAGGTGCCAAAGGATCTCTTCAGCAGCGACAAGGTTAATCTCGCAGAGCAGGAGGAGGGTTCCGAGAACGAGGACTGCAAGAAGGCTCTGGGATTGACGGCAGACGTTGATTACGGCAGCCTGCTGAAGTCCAACAAATCGTTTGACTACCAAATAAGGATCTTCAACTTCTCCAGCACCCAGGGAGTGTTCAAGGCGCTTGAACTGAGCGATCCCTTGCGCTGCCAGGATCTGCACAGCCCATATCCCTTCAGCCAGGCTCAGCTGTACAATGCCCGTCAGCCCACAATCTTTTTGCTGGACGATGGCGACGAGCTGTGGCTCTGGATGGGCTGGTGGCCCCTGGAGGACATAAAGAGTAAGTGTGGTTTTTAATTGTTTTTTTACCCTTGCAGGGTATTGTAATTTCAGTCAAAAGTTTCTTAGGCAGTGAAGTAGGCATTTCCGACCCTATAAATCATATATATTCTTGATCAGCATTACCAGGCGCTTCTTTCTAGCCATGTCTGGGAGCAAAAATTTTTTTTTCGATTTTTTCAAAAAATGATAAGGGGTTACATCATCATTTTTTTGGAAAAATGCCCAAAATTTTGATTTTTTTAAATTTCAAATTTAGAATGCAGGTTTGTTAAGCTGTAAAAAACTAGCATATATCAGCTTTCCGACTTGAATTTGGTGCATTTTTGGCTTAGTTATTACATTTTAAAGCCTTAATTTTCCCAAAAATTCGTATATTTTTTTCTTTTATTAATTTAATATAAATAATAATAATTTATTCTGTGATTTTAGTAAACACCGATGAGCGAAGCAGTCCCACCAACGACAATCGGGCTGGAGTTAATCGCTGGATCTCAGAGAGACGTGCTGCCCTCGAGACAGCCGTCGGCTATTGGCGTGCCAAGCACGGCGAGAACGAAAAGGAGGCCTTCCACGGCATCAAGGGTCAGGTGGTGTGGGCAGGTCTGGAGCCACTGGCCTTCAAAGCGCTCTTTCCCGACTGGACAGAGCGGGCCGATGTGCGGGAAATCAACGAAGAGGTGAGTTGGAACCAGAAACTCAAAGGAAACTTAATATATATCTATTGTTTTTCCTGCAGGATGGCCGCACCGATGCTCCCACAACCATTGCAGAAATGCTGGCACGAATGACACAGACCGAGTACCCGCTGGAGGTGCTCAAGGCACGACCCCTGCCCGAGGGCGTGGAACCCACGCGACTGGAGGTGTACCTTAATGCCGAGGACTTTCAAGTGGCGCTGGGCTGCAGTCGGGCAGAGTTCGAGCAGCTGCCCATTTGGAAGCAGACCAAGCTGAAGAAGGAGCGCGGGCTGTTCTAGGAGAGAGGCACAATGCAACCGAATAGACTTGAACACAATCACAAAAACAATACAATTTTCTAAGCACTTTTTGTAGGCGGCGATGCTTTTGCAACGGGCACAGACGGATCGTAAATCTATATCGTATTCTACATGCTAGGCCTACATAGTATAGCATATACACATACACACGTGCGCATATCCCCATGTACTCTCTCTATTGTACGCATATTACATAACCCTTATACATATGTATGCCTTTTGCAATAAATTTCAAACTCGCTTCATTCGACAAACGGCCCGAGTCCTTTGATTTTACCTGTACATAATTTTAAGTTGAGTTGTTTTACCATTTACCATTATTTTACTTCATATTTTAAACGATTTAACGAAATTGCATTTGTTTAATCTCTGCAAAAACCAAAAAACAGAAAAGAAAAGGAAAAACGCAACGAGCTCTCGTTTATTTCATTGTTTTCAGTTCGATATCATTTAATGTTAGCTTTATTTGCCTAATTTAATATCGATGCCTATGTATTCGTGTTTTTATCATGTTAAAAACTATTACGTATATATTTAATTTTTATTAAATAACATTTTATTGTATTATTTCGGGTTGTTTTTATTATTTTTGGTTTGGAAAGGGGTGTAATCGTGATTTTAACAAGGCATTTTTGGGAAAAAATGACATCTCACTTGCCACTAGTGATGCTTATTTAGCTTGCATTATTGGGAAAAAATGGCATCTCACTTGCCACTAGTGATGCTCATTTAGCTAGTTTGTTTCTAGTGATGCTCATTTAGCTAGCTTGCATTATTGGGAAATAATGGAATCTCACTTGCAAGTAGTGATGCTCATTTAGCTAGTTTGTTTCTAGTGATGCTCATTTAGCTAGCTTGCATTATTGGGAAAAAATGACATCTCACTTGCCAGTAGTGATGCTCATTTAGCTATTTTGTTTCTAGTGATGCTCATTTAGCTAGCTTGCATTATTGGGAAATAATGGCATCTCACTTGCTTTTTGCTGGACGATGGCGATGGATGGGCTGGTGGCCCCTGGAGGATGTAAAGAGTAAGTGTGGTTTTTAATTGTTTTTGTACCCTTGCAGGGTATTGTAATTGTAGTCAAAAGTTTCTTAGGCAGTGAAGTAGGCATTTCAGACCCTATAAATCATATATATTCTTGATCAGCATTAACAGGCGCTTCTTTCTAGCCATGTCTGGGAGAAAAAAATTTTTTTCAATTTTTTTCAAAAATTGATAAGGGGTTACATCATCATTTTTTTGAAAAAATGGCCAAAATTTTGATTTTTATTTTAGAATGCAGGTTTGTTAATCTGTAAAAAACTAGCATAGATCAGCTTTCCGACTTGAATTTGGTGCATTTTTGGCTTAGTTATTACATTTTGAAGCCTTAATTTTCCAAAAATTACCATATAAAATTATGAATCTTCGACTTGCCGAAGTCAGCTTCTTTTCTTTTATTAATTTAATGTAAATAATAATAATTTATTCTGTGATTTTAGTAAACACCGATGAGCGAAGCAGTCCCACCAACGACAATCGGGACGTGCTGCCCTCGAGACAGCCGTCGGCTATTGGCGTGCCAAGCACGGCGAGAACGAAAAGAAGGCCTTCCACGGAATCAAGGGTCAGGTGGTGTGGGCAGGCCTGGAGCCACTGGCCTTCACTGACAGTTAGTGAGATGCCATTTTGTCCCATTAATGCAAAATAGCTAGATGAGCATCACTGACAGTTAGTGAGATGCCATTTTGTCCCATTAATGCAAAATGGCTAGATGAGCATCACTGACCGTTAGTGATATGCCATTTTGTCCCATTAATGCAAAATATGTAGATGCGCATCACTGACAGTTAGTGAGATACCATTTTGTCCCATTAATGCAATGTAGTTAGATGATCATCACTGGCAGTTAGTGAGATACCATTTGTCCCATTAATCCAATGCAGCTAGATGATCATCACTAGCAGTTAGTGAGATGCCATTTTCTCCCAATAATGCGAAATAGCTAGATGAGCATCACTGACAGCTAGTGACATGCAATTTTCTACCAATAATGCAAAAAAAATAGCTAGATGGGCATCACTGATGCACATGAGCATCACTGCCATTAAGCCCGACTTTATTGCCCCCCAATATTGAAATATAGCCAGATGAGCATCACTGATGCAGATGAGCATCACTCATGCAAGTGAGCCAAAATTTCCATCCAATTTGGCCGTTGCCCAAACTGGGGTAACAGGCGAACAGAAACCAGCAGCAAGCAACTGAAAACTGGTATAAACTGTTATAAAAACTTTTGGGCAAAAATAATAATTGGTATAAACTGTTATATTTCATTTTATGCATTTATACCTATTTGTTGCCGACAACAACAGCTTATGGCAACAACAACCTTTTTACAACAACATCCCTACAGCAGCCCATCCAAATTACCGAACATTTCCATGCAAATTGCACGTTTCCCAAATTGGGGTACCAGGCGAACAGAAATCAGCAGCAAGCGACTGAAAACTGGTATAAACTGTTATAAAAAGTCCAAGTTTCAAACCATTTAGGAGCCGGCGCAAGTTAGCGGAGACTCAAACCTTTTGAATCTATATTTAGGTGTTATTTTACAACTGCACCTGGGCACACTGAAGCTGATCGTCGTTAAATTCAAATTTGACAGTTAAATTCAAATTTAAATTTGGCAGTTACAACAATTTAAAAAATTTAACAAATTCTAAAAAAAATTCTAAAAAATATTAAAAATCTGAAAAAAATGTTAAAAATTCAGACCAAATTTTAAGAATTCAGAAAAGGTTTAAATATTTAGAAAAAAAATTTTTTATTTAGAAAAATTGTAAAACATCCGAAAAAAATGTTACAAATTCAGAAAAAAGATTTAAAAATTTAGATTTGGCTTTCAAAATAATTAGATTTTTCCCCAAACGATTCCAAATAAATGCCGCCTTCACCAAACAATTGCACATTGAATTCACCATCTTTTATTGATTCATATTTGTGTGTTCCATCAATTACATTTACATATTTAAATTGTATATATAAATATTTTAATTATTTATAAATTTATAGAAAGAATCGCCTGCTTATGCTGATGAAGAATATATATGGTTTATAGGGTCGCAAATGATTGCTTCACTTAATAAAATTATATTTTCCTTTCAAGAAGACAGGAAATATTAAATATTTTTAAAAGGATATTTTTCATATTTTGTATGATAATTTTTGGAAAAATCAAAGTTTAAAAATATCATAAATAAGCCAAAAAAGGATCAAAATCAATTGTGTAAGCATTTCTATGCTAGTTTTTTCTAGCTTAAGAAATCTGCATATTAAATTTTAAATAAAAAAAAATCGAATTTTTGATCGATTTTTGAGAATTTTAATGATGTAACCCCTTATCAATTTTTGAAAAAATGAACACAAAATTTTTTCTTTCCGGACATGGCTAGAAAGAAGCGCCTGTTAATGTTGATCAAGAATATATATAATTTATAGGGTCGGAAATGCCTTCTTCACTGCCTAACAAGCTTTTGACTACAATTACAATACCCTTCAAGGGTACAAAAACAATTAAAAACCACACTTACTCTTTATGTCCTCCAGGGGCCTCCAGCCCATCCAGAGCCACAGCTCGTCGCCATCGTCCAGCAAAAAGATCGTGGGCTGACGGGCATTGTACAGCTGAGCCTGGCTGAAGGGATATGGGCTGTGCAGATCCTGGCAGCGCAAGGGATCGCTCAGTTCAAGCGCCTTGAACACTCCCTGGGTGCTGGAGAAGTTGAAGATCCTTATTTGGTAATCAAAGTTTGGTGGACT
The DNA here is from genome assembly GCA_008042735.1 of Drosophila leontia. NCBI lineage: Eukaryota > Metazoa > Arthropoda > Insecta > Diptera > Drosophilidae > Drosophila > Drosophila leontia. Next base: position 17,721 of record VNKB01005916.1, read on the forward strand.
TCAGCAGGCTGCCGTAATCAACGTCTGCCGTCAATCCCAGAGCCCTCTTGCAGTCCTCATTCTCGGAACCCTCCTCCTGCCCTGCGAGTTTAACCTTGTCGCTGCTGAAGAGATCTTTTGGCACCTGCTCGACCAGATCTTGGGCAGCTTTCAAGGCCACAGAACGGGTGTGAGGAGCATTATTGGGAAAAATGGCATATCACTTAGTTATTTTGCACTATTGGTAGAAAATCCAATCTCAGGCGATTATTTGGCCCCTCTTACGAGTTCTCCAAATTAAAATCAACATTTTAAATAGAGTTATTTTTCTATTTTATTTCACATTATTTAGTTAAACTATTTCCTAGGCTTATACTGTAGATTTTGGGACATTCCGTGTCATATGAGTCTTAGAGGCGAGTCTACTTCTGCATTAAATTTTAATTAAAGTTTAGAATCCAACGCTATTCCCTCCTTCACTGCCTATGCGGATCCCATGGCGAGTTCCCGGATGAGTCGAGAAACCAGTTCGCAGCAGTCCTTCTGCCTCATCTTGGCCACGGCCATAACCTGAAGTTAAGCGTATATATTTCAGTTAAAAATATATTTTTTAAACCGAAAATTCTATTTAAAATCTTACCTCATCGTGGCTGGGCTCTTCGTCCTTTTTGTCGTTGTACTCTGTGGCGCACTTATTCGTGATAAGACTGAAGGCGAACACCTTCATGTCGCAGTGCCGGGCAGTGATCACCTCGTGGACGGTGGACATGCCTACCGCATCCACGCCCATCATGCGCAGCGCCTTCAGCTCGGCGATGGTCTCGTAGTTGGGCCCGCCCAGGCAGGAGTAGACGCCGACATGGATGTTCGACTCGATACCCATGGCCTTGCCGATCTCGATGGCCTTGTTAATCAAATCCTTGTTGTACGAGTTCGTCAGAGCGGGGAAGCGAGGTCCAAAGCGCGGATCATTAGGTCCCTGGAGCGGTGAGTTGCCGGCAAAGCCGAGCATGTTGACGTGGTCATGCATAAGCATAATGTCGCCCACGCCATATCTTGGATTGATGCCACCAGCCGCATTCGTAGCGAACAGATACTCCACGCCACACAGCTTCATCACACGCACCGGCATCGAGCACTTGGCCAGCGGATAGCCCTCATAGAAGTGGAACCGTCCCTGCATGGCCATCACAGTGGCACCCTCCAGAGTGCCGACCACCAGCTTGCCGGCATGTCCCTCAACGGTGGACACCGGGAAATTGGGGATCTTCTCATACTCGAAGATCCTGGCATCCTGGATGATATCGGCCAGAGAGCCGAGCCCAGAGCCGCAGATAATCCCGATCTTGGGCCGTACGCCGGCGCCCTTGGTGATGAAATCGGCAATCTCCTGGATGACCTCATAGGGATACCTGTCGAGCATTGGAATTTCCAGTTAGGTTAATGTTTAAATATCGAAAATATTTCCAATTATTGATGAAGTTAAAACGGGGAACAGAGGAACTTTTTCAAGTGCTCTTCACGCTGAGAATCGATGGACTGTGGGAATGGCACTCCCAGAGGGAGGAATAGATACAGATACCAACCAATAAGAGATATGAAAATGAACGAGAAAAGATATAGACACAAATACAAATCGAATTGTTATCACAACAAATATTCATTTATAACGAATAATTTCAATTGAAATTGTGTTGTTTTGATGGAGGGACAGAATCACAAATAGATAGTCAGATTCAGGAATGTGATCACTGGGAAGAATAGCAATTGTCTTCGGTGAATAACTTTCCTTTGGGTTTGTTTTTCAAGGAATAATAATGGATTCGAGTAATGGAATTAATCAATAAACAATATTAAAAACAATATGATTATACAAAATAATAAACAAATACAGCTTTGGTAAAAGATAACTCAAAAGCATATCTCTTGGCTGTTTTCTTCTGCAATATAAATAATGTAATGATTATGTGTGGATTTTCACCAAGAACGACAGAAACAAACGACAAAAACTTTACAATCTGAAGACATTAAACGCAGAATCTACTCAGAAGAATTGGTCTACAAACGTGTCTTCGTTGAGAACCCGCAATGCCCTTAGCTCGTCGGGCGTAAGATCACACTGGATTTTGCCATTACTTTTGCTGCAATTATGAAATAAAAACGATGAATGGTTGGGCTAGGAAAGTTTTCCTAAAAGGTAAGTAATATATACACAGACATGAAGCTGAAAGAAATGTCAACAAATGGGGGGAGATAAGGACTTGCCATATCATTTATGGCCAAAGTTTTGTGAAACAATTTTTCTACTAGATTGGTAAGCTCTATAATTCTAGACCAATTATCGAGCCAGTTGAAACCCACAATTAAGTTCTATTAGAGCCATAAAGAATTCAGCTGGTTCGAGGTTGAGCTGCACGAACTTGAACTGCAAGTCGAGTAATGTTTAGTAATGTTGTTAACAAATACGACGAACTCGTAACCCCACGTGCTGCTGCGAGGAGGCTAGGCTGCTGCTTTCATCATTTTGTTTTCGAATAATCTGATGATAAGCCGCCGATGATGCTGCCACTTGGATTATCAATATTACACAGGGGACAAAACAAAAACACGCCTTTAAGAGTAAACATTAAGTGCGTCATTAAATGGGTTTAACAAAAAAAAAAAAAAATAAATTAAGGGGAACTCACAGTCACGCATAACTTCCACTAATTGGAAACTTCGGCAATAATCCCTTTAATAAATGCGTCTGGCGGTAGCCGGTCGTTTATGGAAATTCGAACTGAACACGCGACATGGCAGATCTTCCAAGATATTGCCGCCTTCATCAATATTCAGCAAATATACGAAAACTAGTTTCGTAACTAATCAACAAAAAAATACAATAAACCGGCGGCGTGTTGTGGCATCGCGTTCTTTATCGGCAATTTTGCCAATTACTTGGAGGTATGTGGTAAAGATAATGAGTTGGAGGCCTGTGTCAAGATCAGGAACACGCCCGCTTTCCAAAGCCAATCAGCGGGTTGGGAGTCGATTTCGCAATTAATTGGGCCAAAAAGTGGTTCGATAAACACCTGGCCACATCTTGATAGCTAATCAATTAAAGGTTAAGCAAGGGGAATTTAAGGCTTGTAAATGGTTTAAATTTTGATTAACTTCAGACTATTAATTCTAATGTAAAGAATTTTAGTTGAAATATATTTTATTTCCTATTTTTTTTGCTGTGTAGTAAACCCGAATGAACCTTATAAAAAAAAGAACGCTCCATATAATCGTATGCAGATTAAAGATCGCTCTCCGAATGGGATTTTAATGACTTGCGTCGCTAGCGTTGTCGTACGACGAAAATTGATAAGCCTGGAATACTGGAATGTCTTAATTTAAATTCAACAAACAGAGAAACCGAAAACGGAATAGATCTTTGCTTAGCTTATTTCTTGATAGCGCCCAGAAAGATCAAGGACAAGTTCTAGCTGGCATTTTAATTTGGATTTTTTTCCAAACGATTTGGACTTGGAAATTTGCCAAAATAAACAGAGTTCAAACTTGAAGCTCACCTGCCAACGTAGGCACAAAGGTGATTTCGAATCAGTATTTCTTCTGTGGATATTTAGACTTACAGCAGAGACTGTGGAGTGGGTACTATCTTCTCATCAGAGCTGCTGACGGCTCCCTTCTTGGGTGCACAGGTGTTTCCAGGCTTGAAGCCACCTTGTCCGGAGCAACAGTCCTTCGAGCACATTCTGCCAGAAAGTGGAGGAGAGTCTTAGGTAGAGGAGAGTTGGCCCGGAAGAGAATTTTGGGCGAAATTAAATTTGGAATTTCCGGTTGCTCCAAGCCAAAAATGAGCGTCCGTTCTAAGGTGACTACGTTAAGCAAGTGGAAAGCAACGCAAGCCAGGCCTTATTGATTGGAAAAAGCGTTCTAAATTGTTAAGGGAAAAAGTTGGAAAGTCAGAAAGGGTGGGAAGGTGGACAGGTGTTGCGGCGGGGTTAAGGCAATACTTAAATATGGCCCATAAAGCATTGAAAGCTTAAGGTTATTGGAAGTTTTATTTAAAGCCAATTGGGGCACTTAACGAGCCTGTGGCGTGAGGTCCTCGTATAACAAATACTTCCCCGAGAACCCAAACCCAAAACTCAAACCCCTCACTTACGTGGGATTCTCCTGGGCGGTGTAGTCGGCCGACTTGTTTCCATTGCTGTGACCATTGCTGTGTCCATTGCTGTGTCCATTGCCATTGCTAGCGGTGTTCACTTCGCCGCCATTGGAATTGTTGTAACCCGTCATTGTGATAGGATTGTTGTTGTTCAATCAAAATACACTGCAATTATATAATCAGCCTCTCAGCTGCTGCTGCTTCTTCGGGTTATGCAAATCCTTAACTTTCGCGCTATAAATTATGTCAAAATCGGACCGCGTTGAATATATATTTCTCTTGCTGTTCGAATCAAAGCTAATTTAGCGCTGAAACTGGAATTTCTTTTGTAAGCTAGTTACTTTGCACAGCTGACTTTTATGATTTTTTATTTTATTATTATTTTTATTGCCGCGTCCAGAACTCTATCTCCTTCGCGATTGCTGTTTGCTTGAGCGTCGCCGATTGTTGAATGAACGTCGCCGACTGATGGACGAGGGTTTATAAACTGGAAGGCATGACGCAGGCAGCGCTGTCGGCGCAGGCTCCGAGGCAGCGTTACACAGTGAGAAAATATTTATTTATTTATTTATTTATTTATTTATTTATTTATTAAGAATAGCAAATAATATGAAATAAATAAATAAAAATAGGAAATTAAAATCTAAGAAAAGTATAAAATTGTAATATTTAATTTAGCCTGAAAATAGTGTTATTTCTGTTTTTGTGATATTATTTCTATTTAATATAGATTTTATCCTTGATTATTAAGTTTAATATCTTTATGAACTGTTTATTTTTATAGACCAAATATTAGCTATATCTATAAAAACTGTGATAAGTACAACGATTTTACAGCTTTTGGCCTTGATTTCGTTGTTGCCAAGCCTGCATGCAATACCTTTTTATCACCAACCTTTAATAATGCAACGATCTGGAGCTTTTGGTTTATAGATTTATGGGATAATAATTTAAGAATTGCTCCCTACTTTGGAAAGTTTTTTTATAGCATCAAAAATGTGTATACTTTTCGGGTTTTAAGGTATAGTTCTGAAAATCATTTTAATTACAGATGAATGTATACAAATAAATATTACTATATATTCCTAACTATTTTATTATTTATTATCATTTAAAATCTTTTTTCTTTCTGTGCACAGGAAAAACAAGACAAACAGATCGGAATCTGCGTGCTGCCTTTGCCTGCGCTGATTGTTCAGCATTCAATTTTATTATATTGCCGGAATTGTTGGCTCCTAAACTAACTAATTGAATTGAGCGAATTTAAATACACCAAACAATATATATTTGCGGAGAAGAAAGGCAATACTTTGAGCCACCCATTAAGTAAGGAAAGCCAGTTACAACAATAAATGATAATATTTATTATCTTTGGAAGTGGATTTGTAATATTTAAGCAAGACTTGTATCCGCACTGGGTAAAGAAATTTTCAAAGATGGGATTCCTAACTACGATTTTTTCTACCCTAGAATATATATATAATTTTAATATTGATATTTGAAATATTTTAAAATTCTTATCATAAACTTGACCAACATTTTCCAATTAATCACAAAACAAACATAATAATCGCAACTGGCGCTATTTTTAAATTATTAATTTCAAAACATGCCACTGGCTGAGAATTTTTTTATTGCGAGATCACCAACCTTTGCTTATCAGCGGAAAATTTTAACAGATCATCAGTTTCTAACCAGACACCTTAGAGTCAACACGAGTCGATCATAGATCTAACTATCTGTTGTAATAGGTTTTCGATTTTGAATCACCCGGCAACTGATTCATATTTCTCCCTACGATAAGACACAATTTCTAACTCCATAAGCTGATTTCTTAAGAAAAACAATAAGGCTTCGGATGTTAAATTGAGCTTCAACACTGATAAGAATGCAACATTATTTTATATGTATGTACTTATCACTACCAGGGTGGTCTATACATACTTATTTATTGTCGTGTGCTAAGCCATTCAGTGACGTTGATCCGAATCTTGAGGACTCAAAGCAGTAAACAACTTTTACGACATAGTGCAATCAGCATCCGTTGCATTTGGAAAACAATATTAGCATTTAATGCAATTGATTAAGGCATTTTTCAGCCAGAAATTAAGAGTAAAAAGAAAGGATCTCTTTGGGAAGTCGAAGCTTGTATACCGTGGAAATTTGCCAAATGATCATATCATCGAATCAAAAATCTATCATAACTAAGCCAAAAACTTATCAATTTCAATTCGGAAAGCTTTTCTATGCTAGTTTTTTCTAGGTTAACAAATCTGCAAACTAAATTTTAGATTTTAGAAGATCAAGATTTTTATCAATTTTTGAGAATTTAAATGATGTAACCCCTTACCAAATTTTGAAAATTTGCCAAAAAATTTTTTTCTTTCGGGCATGGCTAGAAAGACGCGCCTGTTGATGCTGATCAAGAATATATATGATTTATGGGGTCAGAAATGGATCCTTCACTGACTAAAATCATAAAACCCTTTAAAAAGACCGGAAATATTTGAGGTCTTTAAATGGATATTTATGTATATGATATTTTTCTGAACAAATTAAAGCGTTAAATTAAATTCTGATTAAAATTAGAATACCCTCCCTGAAACTATCTATAAATATTTAGTTCCTAATCTACTTTAATAAAACTTAATTAATATTTAAAGAAGATTATTCCTGATAGACACTCAATTTATTCTAGTCATTCCCATAACCAAGTCAGTCCCTTTCGTTGCTAAGGTCTCATTAGTTTTATAATCAATATAAGATAGTGTGGGAACTACTTGATTTTAAGTGACTAAAACCAAGACTCAAATGCTCTTGGAATTCCAAATAAAATGAATTCGAAAATGCTGGAACACTCCTCATGGAAATACCAAGACCTAAGACCTATCTTCAGTTTAAGCAAGAGATTGAAAAATTGACCTTTCTATGCCCAAGAAGCAGGCCAAAAAGAGAGTGGAAAATTCCCAGATGATAAGGAAAACCCCAAGCGGAAAAAGTGCCGAAAGATGTTCCCATTCACGATTCCATGGAAGATTCGAGGTATCTGCTGGTGTGGCATCTTCGCTAGAGTATGTTGTATCTTTCCACATTCGATTTGCGACACTCTTTCAGAGTTTTGAGCTGTGCGGTCCAACAAACCCATTAAATATGCCGTCGTTTTGTAAACAGGATTGCTGTGCAACTCAAACAGATTACAGATAAGAGACTCACCCGGCGCGTAAACAAGAAATGCACTTCATATTTAGGTTTATTTTGGAGTATATTTATTAGCACTGTGTTTCGTGATTTATTATTATTATTATTTTCCATGATTCGTAAGATTTAGGTTGTTGTTTTTTTTTCTGGTTTAGCTAATTGCAGTTGCAGTTGGTGTTTGTTTTTTTGTCATCAATATTAATTGGCTAGAGTAGCTGTAATTGCTTAGCTGATAGTTGTGTCTTTTCTTTCTATTTTGTTTTAAAATGATTTAAAATAAGTAATTTAGAGCCAATCTGTTATTGAATTTTATTTGGAATGGGTTAGCTATTTTCCGTATTAAAATAGTAATAATATATGGCGATACAGACTCATGCACACAAAAGTATATAAAACTGAAAATTAATATATTAAAAAATCAAAGAAAAACTACGAAAACTTTTGAGTTATTCCTGAAACTGATAATGATTTGAAATCCATTCATTTCTCTAGAAAATTCTATAGAAACTAATAAAAATATATATCGTTTTCAGAAATTATTTTATGATTGAAAAACCAAGTTTTTGGAATATTTCTAAAGAGAAAAAGAGTTTGGTAAAACGCTGGGATGGATCAACCTCTGATTTTCCTTTTATGTGGCCACAAAACCGAGCCAACTTTGTTTGCAAATGGATAACTTAAAACAAGTAATTCGAAAATGTTTTTTAAAAAACCTACAAGCAAACTGAATAATGTTTGAATATCTAATGGGTAATATTTAATTATTTCTCTTGATTTAAGGCATTTGCGGGATTTCAAATGGTTTCAACGTATTCGTGTCAGGGGATTTCTCGACAGGGGATTTTCACTGAAAGCTGGCATTATCTGACGAAATCCCCGAATAGATGGTATTGTATATCGAAAGATCCCCCGCTCGGTATTCTTCTGGTTGGGACGGTTTTTCGCAATGAAAAAGGCACGAATGTGTACTGTTTTACATTTCGTTATTCGTTTTTTTTTTGTTTTTGTTTTGAGTGTTATGCGACTGGGCTCCTACTCTTTGAGAATTTCGGAGCAACACAGCTAAAATACTTTTATAATTTATTAATTTTATTTAAATATATACGAATTTTTAAACTGGTTTTGATTGTTATTTATTTTTTAGGTTTTTCTTAAGTTTGCTTTAAAAATGGTGTAAAAAACGCTTACAAACAATTACCCAAAAATAAACTTGAACTGAAATACATTTTCAAAAAAATAACAATTATCTTGAAATGCTTTAGGGCGAGCGCTGCACGCGTGCCCAGTGATTCCGGTTTTTATTTTATTAGGTTGTTCGAAACACTCCCCAGCAATATTTTTGTTTCCGGAAGTGTGAACCAAAAAATATAAGCAACAGAATTTCGGTCGCGTGCAGCGTCATCCAATTTGCATTTAATTTTTGCTCAAGTGTTTTGATTTTATTTGTCCCGCTGTTCTCCGATTCGATTTCGATCAAATTCTTGTGAAATTAAAATTGATTAAGCTTTAAATTTTGTATTAAAATAATAGAATTGAAAATATGCCTTGGAATCTGGAGAAGTAAAGTTAATTTTTGGAATATTTTTTAAAATGTGAAAGGAAGGAAAGGAGGGAAAGAGATTTTAAATCACTTGTAAGGCCGCCCAAAAGTATGCAATAGTCTAGTTTGGGAGCATACAGCATACTTCAAGAGACCTTAAAAAGTAAATAAAAATCTTTTCTTTTATGACTGAAATTTTTCAAAAATATATAGCATCCATCGATTTCAATTCCATAATTTAATCGAAATCAAAACGGAAAACAACGATTTTAATTCATTATTTAGGGTGTTATCATTTTTTGTTCGTAAGTTATAACGGTTGATTTTGTTTTCTTTTCGTTGGTGGCACTGTTTAGAGGCGAGCTTTTCAAAAGCTATATTAAGGACTTGCGACGAGACGAGTGGAGACACATGCGGTGATTATGCGCTGCCGGCCGCCTGAACCCGGGGGACATACACCTGAATGTTGCCCACCTTTGGCCACGGCCGGGGTCTTAAAGTCAAATAGAGACAGAGTGATAGAGAGAAAGAGAGTATTCGTATATTGATAACTATACGGGGGTGCCAAAGAAATCGTTTTGTGTTTTGAAATCAATTTAAAAAAATTCCAAAAAAAAGAGTTCCCACATATTTCTAGAAATTGTGAGCCTTCTTATAAACTTGAATTTAATTTGATTCCAAAATTGATTGCGATTTCTTTGGCAGCCCTGTTTATATGCTAATTGTTTATAATGAAAACAAGGACTAGTTGCTACAATTTGGTTTTCCTCAATAAATCAAAGTTGGATGAAACAGTGTTGTGGCCATCACCTTTTCGGGGTCAGTGTTGAAATCCATCGGGGGGCGTTGAAAGTTTGATAAGAAATATGTGGTATAGATAAACGATTGCCGTTTTATTGCAACATTCAGAAATTATAAGATAAATATAAAACTACGTACACACAACACAAAATAAAAACAAAACTAAAATTATGAAATACAAATACTAAGGGGCTCTCTACACATGTAAATTATTTATACAAAAGCTTAAAAACAAAAACTCGAACGAAAACAAAAGGTACACAGTCACACGCTCCATGCAGACATACTTGGCTAACGAATAGATTGATTTCTTTTCTTGGACTTTTTGCATTGATTTGGTGTAACAAAAAACACACATACACACTTCCTTTTTTAGCTTCTCTACTTAAGTACTTAAATGACTTTCAGGCATATTATAGCATACACAGTACAATACTTTAGCGTTAATTTTAAGGGAGGGGTGGTGGATAGTACAGTTCATATAGATGTCTTGACAAATACACATATACGTATATCTAGAATTGAATATTATCTCGAATATTACACAGATTAATAATTAGAAATAAAAACACACAAGACATTGCCTTAAATGTTATTACAATGTTTTATCGTATTTTGTTAATTATCATTCTTTATATTTAGTTTTTTATTTAATTTGAAGTCTGTCCTACCATGCATTTCGCTTGCATTCACTCTCAATTCTCAATTCAAAATGGTTCTTTTTTGGTTTTTTGATTGGTTTTTAAAAAAGAATGCTCTTAGTTATTTTTTTATTTATGGTTTTCATTTAAATTAATCATAAAAATCAGTCAGTCCAACGCCTTTTTGTGTTTGTTTGTCTAGTTACTTAGCTTCTTCTTTTGGTTGTGAGTTCTGGGTTTTCTTGTGGGGGATTTTTCTGGAGTTTTTCGGGGACTTTGATAACCGAGATCTACTCGTATTCTATCGCTCCTGCTGACCTAGCTGCTTTCCATATTCTTCCTTCCTTTTTTTTTAGAATAATTTACATCTAGAGATGCTAATTAGGTTTCCATAGGTTAAAATGTAGTACGTATGTATAATAGATGTGTATGTGTATGTGTGTGTTGTACAAATAAATTATATATTACCATTATGAATATAAATATATATATATATATATGTATAATATAACCGATAGATATATATATATATATGCTTCGTGTTCTACATATATACTGCGTATGCTTTTGGTTTTTGGCTACTTTTTTTTGATGCTCTTATCAACTAGGAATTCAACTACTACTTCTTTTTGGCCGCCTTCTTCTCGGCCTTGCGTATGGCCTTCTCTCGCTCTCGACGCTCTCGCTCCATATCCTTGCGTTCCTTCTCAATGTTCGCCTTCAGGTCCTTGAGGCGCTTCTTCAGCCGATGCTTGTCATCGCCACACACGCCCAGCGTCTTAAAGTCCTTGGAGTCAAGGGTGAGCAATGCCCCGCCCTCCACGTTGTGCTCCTTGAAGACGGGAATGTAGCGCTCCAGCTCAATGCCCATTAGCCAGTGGCCAACCTTTAAGAATTTTAGAATATAAGTAAGTTGTGTTGGGTCTAGGGTTATGGTAACACTTCACCTGATCCTTGGTCCATTCGTGTACAGGACCTCCTTTGTAATTGTAACCTGCAGCTGCTGCCTTGCGATCGGAGAAGCTTGAACTGGAACCGGACAAGTCCAAAGTACGGCTGGGCGAGTAGCCAGGCGAGGAGCAGCCGGAGGACATGCTAGTGGGCGAGGGCGGGCCAGTGGTATGGGCGGACGGCTGTTGCTGCTGCTGGTGGAGATGCTGCTGCTGCCAGGGCACTGTGCCGGGCGGGGAGAGTGATTGGGGAACGACTTGTTTAACTTTTGATTTGATTTTGGGTGGTTAGAAGCAATTTTCGAGGTTAGTTTTGCAGAGATAGAGAGAAGGAATAAAGAGAAAAGTTGGCTGTTAGTAAGAATCGTTAAGAACTTGATTTTGGTTAGACATTCATTAGAGTTATATAGTTATATATATTTATGGGGGCAATGCGGGTGGCCATGTAAACGGATAACGCTCAGTGAGAACTCTCAAAACCTTGGCATTAATATATAGATATATATATGGTTATAACAGAATAATATGTTTTTGATTAGTTTTTTTGGGCTTCCAAACAGATAAACATATGTACAGTTCTGTGAGAGTGTGGATTAATGAGATGATTGATGATGATCGTTTCTACTGGGGTTAGTCTACTACGGCCTGATTTTGGCTAGAGAGAGAGATTCGGAGGTTTGTGCTGGCATTTTGGTTGGTGGTTTGATTTGGTTGGTCATAGTTCACCTTTGGGCTGGGCTTCGTTCACCGCCTGGCGGATCTCATTGATCAGCGTCTTGCAGTTGATGGCCGCTGCGCTTTGGCTCTTGTTGATCTCCGTGTAATCATCGCTGGAATGTCGCGAGGATCCATCGCCGAGTCGCCTGGAAAAAGAGTCCAAAGCAACCGTATAACAGAAACCCTCAGAAAAATATATTCCTGTTCTTAATTCCAAGATTTTTTTTTTTCAAATTTTGTTGAACTGAAACTGAAACCCACCTCTCACGATCGGACAGCGCCTGATTGAGTTGATCCGTAAAGCTGGAACCGGGCAATGGAACCTTGCTGCCATTGGGCGCCACTCTCCTTCGACTTGGATACATCCAGCTCTCCGCCGGCTCGTTCTCCGAGAGCTTGTCATTGCTGCCCAGTATAGAGTCATACGAGCTGTTGAGATCACGATTGCTGCTGCTGGCGGGACCTGTTCCAAAGGTGGTCATGCTGCCGCGATGAAAGTCGTTCAGTCCATTGTTGTCCGCCGGCGAACCCAAAGCGTTCTTAAAGATGCTCGGTATGCTGCTGGTCACCACCGTTTGCTGCGACTGCTGCTGCTGCTGTTGCGACTGCTGTAGCTGCTGCTGCTGCTGCTGTTGCTTGCTAGGATCCTTGTGGACCTGAGCATACAACTGATTGATTTGTGCCTCGCGTGCCGTCGACTGATTGGAAGAACTGGACGAGGCAGAGGATGTGGAGTTCAACAGAATGGCTGTGGTGGTGCCCAGATGGCCATTGGAGGAGGCCGATGTGCTAACTGCCGCTGGCGGCGGTGGATGATGTTGCAGCAGATTGTTAACATTGGCCAGCAGATGGGAATTGCCGTTGGACAGGCTGATGATGTCGTGGGTGGAGGAGCTAGAAGTACCGCCGCCTGCCAGATTCAAAGCCGAACCAGCCTCCACGCCTCTATCCCCCTCCTCGTCATCATCGGTATCGTCCAGAGTGCAGTCCGAGCTGCGACTGTTGCTCCTGCTGCGCTTTAGATTGAGATTGCCGCTCGATAGCTGGCCGAGATCGCTGCTGCTGGCGGCGCCGTTGGAGTTGCTGCTGCTGGTGCCGTTCGCTGAGGGCAACTGCCGATTGGCTAAACCACCACGGGAGGCTTTTGTTTAACATAAAACCGATTTTGTTTTTTTGGGCAAAAGGGTGCGATTGTTTTTGTGTTTTCAAATTGTTGATTTTTTGTGAAGATTTTTTTTTTTTTTTTTTTTTGTAGTTGTTGGGCAAAATGAGGGCGCAGCGTGTTGGGCGTGGCGTGGCAGTCACAAATGTACAACGAGCAAAAGGAACGTAATACAAACATGAACGAACGAGAACGAGAACCAGAACGGCACACACAGAGAGCAAATAAAATCGAGAGAAATGGGGAAAGAAAGAGAATAACAATTAGCACAAAAATGACAATGACAATGGAGAGCACAAAACAAGAAGAGAGAATTTATAGCAAACAAAAGTCGAGGAGGGAGACAGCGCAGTGATTGAAGCTTTAGCTTTAGCCCAAGATGTGCAGTTCAAAGGCAAAAGGTGGACAAAACAAACTAAACAAACACCTTTTTTGAAACAAGACTGTCGGAATTTAAAGATATATTCTTTGGATTTTATTGTTTCTATTGTTCTTAACAGTTTAAACATTTTTTAAACTATTTTCCTATCAAAAATAAAGTTTTCCAGAGAATGCTGATGCAGAATGTTATAATAAATATTTTATTTATTTTTATTTATAGTGTAAATGAATTTTTAATTTTAAGAATCCACTCAAAATATCATCTTCTACACCATTCTCGTAAATATTTACCCTTTTCGTTCTTATTAAAAAATATATTTATACATTTTACATTCAGATGTGGGAATATATTTAAATCATTTATAAAATTTTAAAAATAAAAAAATATACAAAAAGTTTAAGGGTATTCTAATTTCAGTTAAAAGCTTGAAATGCTGTGAAGGAGTTATTTTCGATCCAATAAATCATATACATTCTTGATCAGCATCAACAGCCGAATCGATATAGTCATGTTCGGAGAAAAATTATTTTTTAGCCATTTTTACAAAATTTGATAAGGGGTTACATCGTTAAAAATTATAAAAAAAATTATTTTTTTTTAAATTTTATATTAAATATGCAGATTTATTAACCTACATAAAACTATCACAGAAATGCTTTCCAAATTGAAATTTATAAATTTTCGGCTTAGTTATGATAGATTTTTTGATTTAATGCCTTGATTTTAAGGTAAACTGCGAGGATATTTCAATTTCGGCTTCTTGAACTTAGTTTTCTTTCTTGTTTTACCTTGAAATATATCATTTACACGTTCTACACCATGAATAATAAATGGTTTCATAATAACTCAATAAACTCGAATATGAATGCGTTTCAATGCCTTCTAATAACTACACACAATATTGAAATGTTTTTTGTTTGAAGAATGAAAATCTGAATATTTAATTTAAATTTCATCTAATTATATCTCTTGATATTTATTTTCTTTAAATTTCGACAGTCTTAATCTCAAAGGTAAGTAAAAATATATGATTCATTAGAATAATAAAGATTGTGTTAAGGACTCACCCAGATCGATCTTTGTCTTGTTCACCGAGTTATCCAGCAGCTCGTGCTGCGGCACAGCCGCATCCAGTTCATCCTTCACCGGAACCTTGCGCTCCACGGTGGCGGTCTTAACGCCATCGCCATCGGGCGATAGATCAGAGATCTCGGTGTCCGACAGCTCCGTTTCCAGCTTGTGGAACAGCGGCTTTGGTGGCGTCTTGCGCATCATTTGGGGCGTCAGCTTCAAGGTGGCACTATCGTAGGGCAGACCGACAGGGAAACCAGCCTTGCGCTGTGTCTCCTGCAGCTCGTGCTCCAGATTGATGACCCGATCCTTGAGCTTCTTCACCAGCGCATTGTACTCGGTGTCCTTCTCCTGGAGCAGCTGCTGGTAGAACTCCTCGCGATGGCACATATCCAGCTCCCGCTGCTGGTACTCCCTCACCAATCGCTTGGCCTTGTTGTATTTCTTGTCCAGCGCCATATACTGACCCTGGGACTGCTGCAGCATATTCTGCAGATTGGCGGCCTCCTTGCGGATGTTGCCGAGCTCCCGCTCGCTTTGGCGTAGCCGCTCGCTGAGCAGCTCATTCTCATTGCCCGTCGTCTCGAGCTTGACCAGCTGGGAAGGTTTTGGGGGAATTTATTAATAAACAATACTAATATTTTACTGAAATTAATGTGCAATCAATGGATGATGAGATGATCGATTGTTTATGGGAATTATAAAAGGTAAAAATAAAAAAACAAAACAGAAAACAAACCTTTCGTTTAAGATTTTGTATAATCTCTTCCTTGACCAGGCAACCCATTTCGCTCTGGGAAATAATTTAAAAGAAATAATAAAAATAAATAAAACAGGTTAAAAATAAAGTAAAATATACATAACTACTCTCAAGAATTTTTATTTACAAAAAAAATTAAATTGAATTAAAATTTAATTCAATTAAAAAAAGATTCAATCAAATAAAAATTAAAATTTAATTCAATTAAAAAAAAATTCAAACACAATCAAAAGTGTTTCAAAAATGTGCTCTACTTTTTGTTTTTTTAGTATCTAAAATTTCGATTTTCAATGATGTATATTTTCAAAACCAATTACCGCTTTGTGCTGCATTTTTCATTATTATCAAAATTCAGCAAAAAAGGAGAGAGAAGAGAGAACACACAAGAACACACACAAGAGTTAAGAGTAAGGTCGCCTTAGGGAAATTCCTGTCCTGGAAAGCCTTACCTCCTGTAGCAGCCGCTTGAGCGACTCTACCTCCTGCGAATGTGTGGCCTCCACTTCCATGGGATGTTCGACTTGCACGGGACTCGAGGGTCCCTCGCAAACACTCGAATTTGCTGAAACGGGCTGCGTAGAGTCCTCGGAATAGTCGAGAGTACGTCGCAGATACTCCTCTTGTTGGCTAAGTAATAATTTTATTATTAATTAGAAATATTTTATTATTTTTGAAGAAAACTAACCGCTTCAAGCGCTCTTCCTTCTCGCGATCCGCCTGCAAACTCAGTCGTATGAGCTGTGCTACCTCCGAGTTCTCAGGATCGCGTTCGCGTCCAATTTGGAATTTGACTAGACCGGAAGTATTGCGCAGCACAGAAGCTGCGTAAGCCTGTGTAACGCCCACAAGACTCTTGCCGTCCACCTCAATGATTTGATCGTTGACCTTGAGATAAAATTCCCCTTATAAATATCACCAAAATAAAGCTTATGGTAATCTAACACCCACCTGAATCCTTCCGTCTCTGGCTGCTGCTCCGTTATCGGTGATTGTTTTCACAAATATTCCCAATTTCTCTAAGCCAGCATCGGCACCAACGCCCATACCAATTATACTGAGACCCAAACCTTCGGGACCCTTCATCAATTCCACGGGGAAGACATGCATCTTCTCCACACGCTTCTCAAGCTCATATTCCGCCGAAGCGGCCACAGGATCAACATCTTCATTCCGCCGATCGTAGTCATTAACGGAGAATGTAGAGTACACGTGAATGGGGCCGGAGCTGAAGCGTACCTTGGGATTCTTGCGTACAGTAATAGGCGGGTAGGAGCAATCGTCGTCGTCAAAGTCTAGGAGACCTTTAAAAAATAGAAAAATATATTAAATATTTAAAATTTATCAATATGAAATATATATAAAATATACAAAATATATCTAATATTTAAAAATTATAAAATTATATTTAAAATATATAAAATATACAAAAAAAATTAAATATAAAAAATATTTAATATATAAAAAAAATATGTAAAATATAAAAAAATATTTAAAATATAAAAAATATATTAGGAGACTTTTAAAAAATAGAAAATATATTAAATATTAAATATATTAAATATGAAAAAATTAAAAAAAAAAAAATAATTAAAAATATAAAACATTTAAAATATAAAATAAATATAAAATATACAAAATATATATAATATTAAAAAAAATTAAAATTAAATTTAAAATATATAAAATATAAATATATAAAATGTACAAAATATATAAAATAAAATTTGATAAATATTACATTACAGAAAATCAAAAGGCTTTAAACTCACCAGGCACTTCCATCCAAAAGTTGCCATCTTCAAAGTAATGCACTCCCGCCTCTACGAGTACCTCCTTGCTCCTCACCGGCGGATATTCCGGTATATAGTACTGACTATCGTCTAGTTCGGTTACGCCAGTACTTAGCACAGTTGAATTTGTGGCTTGCTCGGCATCGGCCAGAGAGTATGTGGAATTGTGCTTGCTGGAGATGATGCTATCATCGATGGTTGTCGTCTGATTGAGTGTGGCATCCGATTGTGTGGACTCTACGGACACTATGGACTCATGCAGCGATTCACCGCCCCCGCCGGTCACATAGGTTTGATTTAAATCGGAATGTTTAACCTGGAAATCGTAGCCGTTTTCGAGTTCTTCGCGGTGCTGAACTGCCACAGAACTGGCTGAGGTGATGAGCAGATTCTCTAAGCTGCGTTTGGGGGCCTAAAAAAAAGGTTATATTATTATTTAATATAACTTTCTAAGTTAGAAAACTCAAGTTTTAAAAGGCAAAATCCCTAACATCCTAATCTTATTGAATTAAAGAACCCCAAATTAGTTTTTTTACTTACCTCTAGGACATCCCTTAGCCACTCGGGCTCGTCGTCGTCGTGCCTTGTGGTGGCTGTGGTGGCCGTCGAAGGTGTTGTGGTCGTGGTCTCCGTCTCAGTGCTATCGGCCTTGACAAAGGTGGCGTTCAAACCTGTGGATGTGGTGGCTGGACTATAGCCTACAATATCCACGGCCTCAACATCATCCGAATCCCCGTCAGCGTCACCATTGACATCAAACTCGCGGGAGCGGGCCCGGGCGTGGTTCTCCTCGTTCTCGTCCTCGTCTTCGTCCCGATGGAAATCCTCTGGATACTCCTCGTCCTCGTCCTCTTCCTCAACAATTGCTGGGACAGCTGCAATGTGAATGTCGCGTTGCTCCCCGTTGGCTCCTGATTGCGCTGGCGATTGGCCAGAGGACGGTGGCAAATCCTCAATGAGATTCTTGGTGCTGGTCGGCGATGTTGTTGCTGCGGCAACAACAACGGCAGCAACGGCCGCGTTGAGTATTTGCTCGACTTCCTTGGCCTGTTCGTCCGACAGCAGTGACTGTTGTCTGTGTGGAATAAAAATTACGAAAAAAAAGTTTAGAATTCGCGCTCGCTGTGTGAGCTGTGAGCTAACTCGACGTCGCTCCTTTGGGGTGCGAACGGGTGGGACCAACCTGATTTTGTTTTCCAAAATGCTACGCAGAGACACAGGATGCAGGATGCACGGGACAGGACACAAGAAGCGCAACAACAACAACAATAACAACAGGCATTTTACGAGTTACGATAAATATATATATAAATAAATGAAAGAAAAATAGAATGAGAAAAGAATGAAAAGAATTATGAAATATGCAAAAGGAACAGCATGCAAATGCAAATGCAAATCATATTTTAAATAATTTAAATACATTAAATACATACAATTAGGTGACGCGCTTAAAGATTTATAAGCCGCGCGCATACATATAAATGTAAATAAAATTAAAGTGCATAAAATAACAGTAATTAAGTGTAGGGAGAAAAAGAGAGTCGCAGCAGGAGTGGCTGTCGCAGGCGTCGACATGAGTGCGCAATTAAAATGTAATGCAGTTTTAATTTACACTACCATTCCGACTATATCCAGTTTCGTGGCCAGAGATTTCCCATTTCAATTTCGTCAACCTTAAATTGGGTTTTCATTTGTGGCCGAGTTTCGGCATCCCTTGGCGATTGATTGATTTTTATAGGCTTTTTGGTTGAGAGATTTTTTATTGCACTTTTGTAAACATTTTAAGGTATACAAAAATTCAGGTTTTCTCACTTATCTGCGATATTTATCGATAGATATAAACTCCCTAACCTGTAACCCATACATATATCCCTCTTTTTCTACGTATTGTTGATTACTTAAGAATTTATGTTTAAAAAAAATTAACATTCTAATATAGCACAATTTTTCAACGATAGTTATTTACTCAGAGATATCGTATTTATCGATATAAGCAAAAATTACCGATAAATAAGCTTCAATCTCTAGTGTATTCACCTTATCGATCTTTTACCATCTCAAATTAAATTTGTATATTAATCAGAACATATAGATAAAAAAAAAATCCATCGAAAAAACTTAATTCACATTAACTAGGATTAATAATTATTCCATACAAATTAGTAAAGCTTTTTTAAAGTACAATACTTCATTATTAAAACCTGATATAATTCATTTGTTAAAAACTCCCATTCTTTGTAGTTTTTTGTTAAATGAAATACTCCAAACAAGTCACTCCTTTAATTGCACATAATAATAATGATAATAATAATAATAATAAAGTAAACTTGGGGCTGTGAAATGCAGTTCAGCGCCGCAAAGTACGCAATGCCAAATTAAACATGCACGCTTACACGAGCACGTAGAGCCCCCAAGAGCGTACGATGGAAAGTCAGCAGGGAAAACCGGAGAAGGAAAAACGGCGAGGAAAGGCGGGAAATGGCGAGGGTGTAAAGTTATGTCGCATACGCCGTGTTGCACACGCAATGACACCTGAAGTGAGCAGAAGGCAGAGCAGAGGCACGGCAGTAACACGGGCACAGCCACAGCACAAGCGAAGGTAGACAGTTGTCAGTTGTTTTCTGGGTGCATTTAACGTTTAAGTGTTTGTCACTCTCACTTGTGCGTGACGTCACGTGTAAGGTAAGGATATCTCTCTCTCGCAGTGTTTGTTAATTACTGCCAACAATTGCCAGTGAAAGCTACAGCGACAAACGGCAAACGAGGACGAGAAGGACACTGTGAGAAAATGTCATTGCAATTGGTCTTGATTTTGGTTATTTTTTTTTTTTTTTGATTATTTTTTTTAAGATGAAGAAGATATTTTTAATAATATACTGATATTCATATATTAATGATCGATATCAACAGTGGCGACGATCTAGTCATGTTCTCTTGTATGTTTGAAAATCAATTGGTTTTTAAGCTGTTTTAGAGTTGAATAGATGAAATCCCGCCTCAAATCGAACCTCAATATCAAAAGGTTCGCAATAAAAAAAATTTTAAATATATTAATTACAGTTTTTTTTTTTTTTTTTTTTTTTTTTTTTTTGTTTGATTACCATATAAAATATATTTATTCAACTGCCAAAGGGTTAACTTCATATATTAAATATTATTCTTAAGAAGTATTTTACTTTTCAACGCTTAAAAACTTAACTTTACTTTTAAATTCTTAAGAACATAATTATTTAAGTAGGTGCTCTCCCTTTTTTTCAGTGTAGCGCAGAACATAGCTAATCATTGAAAATTACACACACTCACACACACACACAGAGACGGTCTTAGTTGTTGTAAGTGGTTGATTATGTTGTTGATAATGAGAGCCAAGTGGCAGACACTGGAGGCAACAACAAACAAGAGTCGGGCAAAGGCCCAAAGTGGCACTACTCCCCTTTGCTTGCCCGTTTTCCCCTCTCTTTTCATTTTCCCCCTCAGGTGGTGCTCCTGTGTGCCATGCATTTAAATGAGTTTTCCTGGGCAGCGCATTTATGTAATTGCAATCGCAATTGGCATTTTCACACGCAGCCCATCAGACTGTAATTAGCTGGGAAAAAACCTATGGCACATATTCCCCACAGCTCTGAAGCCAATTTTCTATTTCTAGCCAATTTCGGCAGTGAGTGTCCATTGAAAACCAATTGGAATGTTGGCGATAATCCCAAAACGCAATCCTTTAGCGGCGGCAATAAAATGCAATTAAACAATTAGCCAGCGATTTGAAACGAAATCTCTCTCTCTATATATTGCTCCATGTCGTGACCACTTGGCACAAAAACAAAAACCAAACAACAAAAAACAATTGAAATGGTCGGAAACAAAAATGGAAAACTTATTCAGGGGGATGGATGTTAGTGGAAATTGAAAACTTATTCCCAGGGTCTAAAAGGGGCGCTAAGCGGCTTAGGGAATGGGGATGTTGGCTAGGGAAATGTATATGGCAAGAGGTTAGCCAGTAAAATAAATCAGAATTTAAATTCAGAAAAATAAAAGCAGAAAATTCGTTGAAGGACAACTTGACATCACTAATAGTTGGCCTTTCTCTCTCTTTACAATGACGATGCCCCGCAGCTTTTTCCCACAACGAAATAAAAAAAAAAAAAGAATTAGCATAAAGTTATGGTTTTATAATTAAAATAAAAATAACACGCTAACCGTTTTTAATTGCTGCGGGAATGTGGGGCACACACAATACACCCAAACACACACACACACCTCAGCAGGTCGCCTGAAGCGGAGAACGCAGCACCGTTGCATGCATAACCAAAAATATTACGCATACGCCGTGTGTGACAAGAAACACAACAACGATGACGAAAGTTCCATCGCGGAAAAAATAATTACGAGCAAACTTTAACGATATTTAAATACAACACATGCTGGGTGTAAAAATGCGAAAGCGAAAGACAAATGCAATTATGCGGCGGCGGGGAATTTCCCCGTTTGTCCCGAACAAACACAAAGGGCGGAAAGGAAAAGCCAGGCCAGCTTCAAAAGGGAAAGCGCTTTCTGTTGCCTATTTATTGCAGCACAAGTTGATTAGGACAACTGCGCGCCATATGGAAAATGCCATAAAAGAGGCGATGGTGTGGGTGTTTGTGTGTGAGAGCCACAAACAAGGTCAGTCTGCCTGCGCTTATTGTTTCGTCATACATTTTTAATTAATTTAAATAACAACGACGGCCGCAAGGAAACCACAATGCAAATAGCAAAAGCAAAAGCCTTGCCCCACAAAAAGAGCGCGTCGGGATTAAAACTCACTCAAGAGCGGAGTGGAGCCGGAAAAGCTCTCTTTTAGTTCGTTCGCTAGCTCTCTCTGTCCGGAGTGAGCTCCTGTTCGCTTTTTGGCCATGGCCCACAATGACGTCATGTGTTAGCCTTCCTTCCCATTGTTGTGATAAATTTAACAGAATTTATGTTTAGTCATTCGAGAGTTTTACAGCAGTTGAGGGGGAGGAACAGCAGCGTTTTCGTTTATTAATAGCTGTTGGTTGGCTTGGATTAGAGAGCCAGAGTCCATTCCATCTATTCAAGTCCAGCACTTTTCAAAGTCACTTTTGTTTGGCAGTGAAGTGAAAATAGTAGTAGTAGAAGGAAGAGCAAGTTTTGGGCCTGGTCGAGAGGCAGTTGCCTATTAAAACCAAGTCAAGGTGAAGCTATGACGCTGATAATGCAAGGGATTTGGGTAAGAGTTTGGGAATTATATATTGAAAATTGGTAATTAGTTTAAATTCTTTGGTAAACAGAATTATTATTAAATTTATATCACCTAACCTAGCGATGAGGAACTTCATTTTATAACAAAAATTGTCCGAGATACTAATTTGAAATTAATTAAAGGTAATATAGTTTTCATATCTTTTGTTTCATTATTAAGTCCTATTTCCTGTTCCTTTTTTATAAGCCATTTTTAAACTGCATTTTCAAGCTTTCGTACAATTTTCTGAAGGTTTTTTGGGGCCACAAAAATTTAGAAAATAATATTTATAAATATATTTAAGTTGTTAATTGTATTTCCGCTTAAAAACCCCACACTTGACCTTAAAATTTCCCTTATTAACTTTAAAAAAATAAATGTTTAAGTTATAATCATTATTAATTTATATAAATATTATTATTTTTAATATTTATTATATTACATATAATTAATCAAAAACCTTCAATGACATTTGCTAGATAAAGCAACTTGTTAAATCTCTCTGCAAACGACTTTTGCAATTGTTTGGCTGGGTGTCACTTGTATTATTTGTGATTTATTTGCATAAATTGGCGACCATATCCCGGGGTTAACCCGTTTAGCTCTTAATCATATGCAACGACCAAATTGAATGCTGGCTGTGAGGGAGAGCGGCTATGAAAATTGCGAAAAACCCATTTTATCATGGCAAACACGTACGTCATGTGTGTGCACAACACAAATTCCACAACAAGAAGGGGGGAGAGAGGGTACAGAAACAACAATCAGTCGTTGGGGAACAATATTTACTGCGTGCGCACCAAAGTATGCAGCAAAGAAAAATCACAAACGCAGGATAACGAACGACAAAGGACATGCATGCAGGGGAAATCGGGAAATTCGAACGATGACAATGTTGAAAATGACAACTTGGCAACAATTATAGAGAGAGTGTGTGTGTGGCCCGCATATGAACAAGAAATGGAAACAACAATGTCAACAGGATCAACAACAGCATCAGCAACAGCAGCAACAGCAGCAGGAGCAGCTGAGCGGGGTCACCGTGGCGTATGAGCAATGTTCAATTGAAAACTCATTCGATTCGAAGTGGCATGACAACACGACAATACGATAAACTGTTCCAGACCCTTGACAACTCTCGTCCGTGATCCATTGAGAGGGAAATTGAGGTAATTAAACGCTCGAAGAATCACCACCAGGTGGGGGGTGGGGGAGGGTAAAAGTGAATGAAAGAAAACTTTGCCTCCTTTTAATCAGCTTCGTCGCAAAGTTGCCGACATTATTTTTCCGGACCATTCAGAACGCGGTGTGCCAGATGCAAACTACTTAAGTGCTCTGCATACACAAATATGTACAGAGGAACTCTCTGTACACAGAAACTGTTTTTTAAATACAAAATTTTTTTGGCCATAAAAAATTCCATAACTTGCTAACTAAAATTCGAAACTTTTTCAACAAGTTTCGCGTGCACAAAATCGTGAAGTAGAGTTAAGTGAATGCCACACTTTCAGGCAATCACCGTGGGTTCTCTGTGTGTGTGTGTATATAAAGTTATAGTATAAAAAAAGAAGGAAGAACCAGAGTACGACTTCACCTATTTATCTTTATCGCCAGGGCTTTATCTGCGAATTAGCTGAAACTTCTTCACACATAAATTCCAGTATTTGCCTCAAACTGAAACTTATGCGAGGGAGAAGCGACACTCGAAGTAAACAGGAGTCGTGCCAGAAAGCAAAACAAAGTGCTAAAGGTGCTGCGTGTCCCTCCATAAACCTGCAGTTAGAGAGCTGCTTTTATGCATCGAAAAGGATGTGGGGCGGGGGAAGCATTAGTGGACCCAAACGTTGCAGGAATCGCTAAGGGCAAAGAAATGCAACTGGAAAATGTGACAAGTCGAAGGGTGGGCACTCTTATCTGGGCGGAGAGTGAGTTTCTAACAAGAGATTATTTTCTATAGCATTTAAATCGTGGACTTTTGAGCTTTCAAACTTTCTTATTTTCTACTTTATTTGATTGTTTTTGGAGTAGTAGTAAGTCAATAAATTAAGATTTAAGTTTTTTAAAATAAATAAAGGATAAGAGAACCTTTAATTAAAGATCTTTTGTAAGTTTTAAATTCTTTCTTATTTTGTAAATTTTTTTATTGGTATTTAAAAATCTTTATATAAAATAGTTTATATTTTTAAGAAGTTTATTAACTTCTTAAATAAATAAAATTATCTCCCTTACATGTAAATAAAGGTTTAAAATTAATTTAAATAATTTCCAGGAAAGAATTCCAATAATTAAAATCATATATCATATAGATTTGCAAAATATATTTATTTAAAAATATTTTCCCTTTACAAAAACTTTTTAAAAAACTCACAATTTTCCTAAAAACCTCCCCCTAAAAAGGTAGAGTATCTCAAGAACTATTGAAATAAATACCAACAAATGGGCCAAAGCGTCATTCGTGCTCCATTTCCAAGTTGCCTTCAAAAACTTTTGCGTTGCACTTGCAGCACACTTCCTTTCGCCACCCCAAAAGCCCCATTTTTGTTGCCATTTTCTGTTGCAATTGAGGGTTGCAAATGAAAATAAAATAAAAATACTGGCAGAAAAAAAAGAAAACAAAGTAGAAAAAAATAAAGGGGGGCTGGACACAGGGCGTGCGATAAGCCAAGCACACAAATAAGATTACAACGCCCGAGAAAAGCAGGGGCAGGAAAAAAAATACAAAAAAAAAAAAAATAATAAAAAAGCAAGAAATGCTAGCACTAAAAACGCGAAACAAAAAACTTTATTAAATGCAGTCAAAAGCAAAAGTTCAACGCTAACCAACAAAAAGGCAAACCGAAACTGAAATGAAAATAGAAGGCAAAGTTGGAACCGCCTAAAACAGGAGTGCACAAAAAAAAACCAAATTATTATTGAGAAAGCTCCAACAGTGGAAAGTTGCAAGGCGGGCAGCCAGCGGAAAAATCGTGAAAAACTCTCAAAAAAGGCAAGAGGGAACAAGTTAACTAGAAAATGGCCAGCGGCTAGAGTCATCCAAAATTTTGAGGCAACAGGATGCAAGGAAGTTAAACCTCCTCCAATCAGTTTCAGGGACACCAAAAAACCAAGGCACTTGAGGAAAATTTTTCAAAGGATTGAGAAGTAAAATTATTATTCTTGGTAGGTAAAAATATTCTTTATGTAAGATTCTAAAATTGAAACACACATTTATGACAAGATTTTGAAATATAAAATGGAATTATAATGTTTCAAATTTAAATTAAAACTCTTTTTAAATTATATTTATAAAGCTACTTCATTCCACACGCTTTTAAAACGCATTATTCTAAATTTTATACTCAATTTTTAGACAGAAATATCTTTTAAGACTTCCTGGCAAGACAAACTAATTTATGACTGCATTTTTTCCCAACTGTAGCTCGCAAGTACCCGGCAATTACACAGGCCAATGCCAAAAAGTGTCCACAATTGACCAGCAAATTGCCCGAAAATGTCTCCTCCCGCTCACCCAAAAAAAAAAAGATGTAGGAAAAGGATAAGAAAGTAGAGTGCAAAACTCGTGTCAAGGACAAACGTTTTGGGAACACCAAGCTCAGCTGGGCAGGCTGCCAAAAATGTGGAGAGAAAAAAAAGAGAAGAGACAGCACAAAAGCCAGTGGCTCCTGTTGAGCCCCGCAAACATTTTGGCTGAAAGATAAATGAGAGTTGGACTCGCAGCTGGCCCGACTTTTGGCCAAGGACGACAAGGACATCATCAACACATGGCCCGGCCCTGCTGCAATTTATGTAAATTGCGGGCTGCCCAGTTGGCCAAAAGCCGAGAGTCCGAAAGAGAGAACCGAGAACGGAAATCAGGAATCAGAAAGCGGAGCATTAAGCAATTGCCACTTGCGAGAAACGCTGAGTATGTAGGATTTGCCAGGACCTACCCAACTTTTTTTTTATATTTGTATTTCTCTACCCTTTCCAGCTGGCCTGCAAATGAATTTAAATTTCCATTTTGCATTCGAAAGCTTATTCCCCCGCCGGCCATCAAGTTTTTCAATTAGTTGACCAACTTGCACTCTCTCAGCTTGCAGGCGAATTTTCCATTCTTTTTTTTCTGTATTGAGCCTGTAAAGTTATGCATTTTATTTCACTTTATTTCACATTTTTGGCCCATATGAAAGTTCTTCCACCAACAGATACAATCTGAAACATTTGAGCCCCTCAAGTTATGTTAATTGTGAGGGGGAGTAATAATCATTATGGCCAAATTGTGCAGCAGCAAATGAAGGGGTTCTTGAATGTAATTGGGGAATATGATTTTGACTTTACTTGGTTTTTGCGAGGGTTGGTTTATTAAAGGGGGAAAACTGTAGTGAATATTTTTGGGGTGCAACAAAGGAACATTTAAATTGATTGTGACTTTTGAGAGCAAAGAGAGGTAAAGGTTTCTTTTCTTTTATTAAATACTTGATTTAAAGTTCTTAAATTAAAAACCCCACGCTCACCTAATGCCACATTTAATCATTTCCCCTTGCTGTCATTTTAATTAAATAAAAGAAAGACACACTTGTAGAATTTAACTAAGCACAGCTACCACTTGCACAATGCACTCTTATGTGGGGCCCACCCTACCCTTCATTTCCATTTTCCCACCCGCTGGAAAAGCATCATCCCCACACCGCATTAGCCCTTTCTCTGTGGCTTAAGTCGCCGCCGCAATTTAAATAAGCTTAAAAGCGCAGTCAAGACTAAAAGCAAACTTGACTGAAATGCATTTCCCACCCCCTGCGCTCTTTTTACTATCAAAAAAAAAACCAAGAGGGAAAAGCCAGAAGACCCAGAAGAGGAAAAAGCGGGGTGTAGGTTCAGTGGGGGACGTCAGCATATTGAATGCCAAATGAGCGATTAGCACTTGTCGCCCTGTGTGTTGATGCCTTTTGGCAATGTCTGCCAGGATGTTGACGATGATGAAGGAGCTCTCAGCTTGGTGTTTGTTGGTTTTTTGTGATTGCGCTTAAATTACACTTAACACAAATTCCATTTGAATAAACTAAAAATAAAATGCAAAACATGACCAAGAGCAGCAGCAGATTGCGCATAATCAGTAAAAAACTCATTAAAAATATTTAATGAGAAAAGTGGCACTTTAAGCGCAGTTTTAGTGTGAAGCAAGAGGGGTCTATGGGGGATTTGTGTGATTAAAAGCTAATCATGGAATATTTTTTATAGAGGGAAAAATTCTTCTTTTTAATTTATTTAAAATATGCAATCAAATGCCTGGCTTTATCATAGTCAAAAGCCAATGATTAAATATTAATAATGGGGGAAAGTTGGCTAGATTTTTGTTTGCTATTAAAACTATAAATATTTATATTTATTTTTGTTTATATAAAACTTTATAGACTTGTGTCCATTGGTATGATTTATGACAGAAAATATTAAATACCAATTTAAGCCCAATTTCATAAATGTCTACCCTAATTAATTACCACTTTCTGAGCTTGATCTTAATGTAAATAAACCAATTTAAATGCATAGACCAAAAAACTAATTATAACCTTGGTGGCAAATTGCGGAATTAGTGTAATTAACAGTAATCGCCTTGGAGTCCCTTCAAACTATATTTGACAATTGGACCGCAAAAGCCTCAAATGCAATATCTTTGAAATGCATTCAATGTCCCCAACCACAAAAGCGTCCAATCAAATGCTGCCGGCAAACAAATCATCATCAGGATCCACTTCTACCTCCTACGTTTCCCTCTCTCTCGCCTGACCAAATGTGCCATTAATACATATGCCGGGGAGTTGTTAATGGCGAAATCTACGAAGGGAGTTGGAGAAATGTGCCAGAATTGGGCTGTAAGTAAGCCCATTGACAGGGCTTTGGACGGGAATCGAGCAGAAACTGAAACTGGCCACTAACGAGGCTCGAGTGTGCGATTCCACCGACACACGACAGTTGTCTAATTAAAAGCCAACAAGGCACTGATAATGCCAGCCATAAGGAACACCGGATATGTACTCGCAATGACAGCCCTTCGTCATCATCATTGAGTGCAGGAAAATGTCATCAGCAGGGTGAAAATATGGCGGAAAAATAAATGGGAACTTTAGGTAAAAATATGGCGGAAAAATAAATGGGAACTTTGGGTGGGCTTTATTGATAATACTTTGATGAGCATTTTATATTCATATTATTTTTGAAGCTTTGAAAAATATTAAGGAAATAAAAAACAACATGAAATCAGGGTTGAAAATAAATGTCTTTTTGATTACTTATTTTTGTAATTTTAAGAACGATGATAATTCACTTTAAATGTACATATTTTAAATATTCCAAATTTAATATATAGTTCAGGACAACTTTTGTAAACTGAAAAAGTTAGAAAAAACTATACAATTTTCTTGTAAATTTAAAAACACAAATGTGTCAGTCATTTTAAGAACTCAAAATCTCCTGTAAATACTTAAAATTCAATGTAACTTCCAGGAAATGAAACACAAAACTGAAAAAGCAATAAAAATCTTCACAATTTCCTTGTAAAATTAAAACCACAAATGTGGCAGTAAAAATGTCTTTCGTAGGAGCCAAAAATCAAGCAAGAAATAACCCACGTCGGCAGCAAATATTTAATATTGATAATAATATTTTCCACCTACCAAAAAAGACGCGGGCAATGGATGTTGACACTTATTTCTTCCTTCTTTCAGCCACACAGTCTTAAAGTTTAATTAAAACTTATTTCCTGAACTCTTCGCGAGAGCACCGAAAATGTTAATTAAAACGATGTTCAACGGAGAAGAGATTGCCTCGTGCGTTTTTCCTTTTGTCAGGTTTATTTTTGCAACGGAAAAACGGATTTCATTTCGCGCGCGTGGAATTTTCCCCGTTTTTCTTTTTGCCGTTTTCGATTTTCGGTTTTTGCCTTTCTATTTTCGGCAGCGTAACAATTTTCCAGCCATGCGACAGGATGAACGAGCGGCGGGCATGTGATTCGTGTCGAGTGGCAACGAAACTGCAGGACAAAACTGCACAGGACACACGCAGCACGGAGCGGAAAACGTAGAAAGCCGAGTGGAAAATGCACGCGACCGAGCGAGCGAAAGAGAGAGCGTTGAAAACCGAGTGGAAAATCGTAGCTACATAGCTCTCCCTGAGACTTTTCCACTCCAAAATGAGTGTACTTTTCGTGTGTGCAAATAAAAAGGACAACAAGGAAAAAGCGACTCGACTAATTGACGTATGCAGCAGGCGAAAGGCACTCGCATACGTTACGAGCTTGGCATATATTGGCAAAAGAAACCACGGTTAAGTGTAATTTTTTGCCGCGGCTAAAAAAGAAATTGGTTATTTGCGTGCGAAACGCGGAAATTCCACGACCAGGACGATGGCAAGGGAAAGACTACGAACGTAATTCCGGGTAATGGCTCATAATAAATTGCCCAAAAAACAAAAAACAAAAAAGCGTCGAAGAACGAGCGTAAATAAGCGAAAAATGGCGAGCTCTATGGAAAACTATAACGATTGAAATGGGTACGTCTCTGGGAGAAGGTAGGGAAATCGTTTGAAAATTGCATTTTAATACTGGCACGGGATTCGTGTGAGGTTTTCCCCCGGTATTCCTTCTTCTTCCGCTCGGTGTACACACAATAAATCAATGGCAAGTCAATTCTGTTGGGGAGCAGCCACGAATCGCTCGCAGAAAGCCAGGCCAAGAATAAATGACTGCGAAAATCTAGATACTTAAAGCCCCGCACACCAAAACTCTTTAACTGAAAAGAATAACACACCTGCAGACTGTGGGTCAGAGATGCCAAAAAAAGGTGAGGAAAGTTTTAAGGAAGAAAATATATTTAAGGGATAAGGTAAAGGCTTTTAATTTAAATAATTTATGTAGGCTGATCTGGGATTACAGGGATTCCTTTAAAAAAAAATCAAAAATTGTTAAATATCTAATAAAGTGTATTCTTGATTAAAATCTTTTAAAGCTTCTAGTAATAGTTCCATAGCCTTATTTCCTAAAACAGACTGAAAAAACCCAACCTAAGATAGGTTTCATGTTAGAAACCCTCTCAAAAAGTACCTCTTTCATTCTCCTAAACTCATTACAAAATTACAATTGATGACTTAAAGACCTAAGCCTGTTCCGATGGCTGTTTTTGTGGAATAGTTGAACAAGTTTGGCAGCTTAAAGTGGCTTTCAGCTTACACCAACTACTCGGTTGCACAAAGACAAGGACTCACAAGGCAGAGATCCTCTTTATCTCCCTCTTCTCTTGCCACATTCCTTCAGAGCCGATACTTCCGGGCGGAGACGTAGTCAAAGTCTGAGGCGGAACTGACTCTAGATGGACCTTGGTAGTGGCATCCAGGAGTTGACAAGCGACAGATTAGCTTACAATTACAACAAAGCTGGCGCTGAAAGGT
Organism: Drosophila leontia; assembly: GCA_008042735.1. Taxonomy (NCBI): domain Eukaryota; kingdom Metazoa; phylum Arthropoda; class Insecta; order Diptera; family Drosophilidae; genus Drosophila; species Drosophila leontia. The sequence continues at coordinate 48,522 of VNKB01005916.1, forward strand.
GGCAAAGCCGATGATGAATAGGGAAAACTGGGAGAGCAGAGAAGTACACACAGAGAGGATGTGGCAAAATGTAAATATTTGCTCAATATGTGAGCTCCATTCATTTGCTACGACCCCGGGTATCCAGGGTAAAAGAGGGATTGAATGTGAGCTGAGGCAGCTTCTTATCAGAGTCTGAGATGCAATACCTTGAAATTTAATTTAAATTATTGGATAGAAATAATAAATAGCATGCTAATGAGATAGTGGTTTGAAAGTCAACAAAGCAAAGAAGCTGGCTAGTGATTTTCGAGGGAAATTTTAAGGTAGACGGAATTTGTTTGAATTGGAAATATTTCGTGTATTTGGGTTACCCATAAAAGCTTATTTAAAAATGTTGATAAAACAGGAAGGTAATTGGATTTGTATGATTGAGACTATAACTTAAGGTAGTTATTTAAAATATATATCACTTAATCTTGGATGTTCCTAAAGTAAAATTGTATGGTATTTGGGGTTTCCTTAGGTAAAGCGTGATCATAAATAGTAAACAAAAAGTATATAAAAAATAAAAGAAAATTATGTACTACATGCAATACTTTAAAGTAGAAGTTAGGCTTCTTTTAAAATAATAATAAAGCTTGTATTTTTAATTTTAAAAGACATAAATGTAATGCACTCGGAAAGGTTATATTTTAGAATTTAAAATAAATATTTAAAATGTTTTACTACTAACTAATATTTAAAAATTAAATAGCAGGACAAGTACAAAAACATGCTTACGACATTAAGGCATAAATCAGGCATTATTTTTATAAATAAAAAAATTTATAAATATATATAGTATACAACTCACCTTGAGCTCAACAGTCGTTCGGCTTCGGCGGCAGTCATGGCATCTGGCAGACTATCATCCCGAGGAATTGCCGCTGCTGGAGCTGCGCTGGCCACGCTGTGCTTCGCTTGGACCTTGTTGATCACCTCATCCACAACGTCGTCTATTAGCTCCACATCCAGTATATCGCTGCCCTTCAAGTGATTGAGTATATCCTCTTCATCCTCACCCGCGCTGGTGTCTGCATACTCCAAGTCCTGCAGCTCCAGGGCACCCTGTACGGGTGCACGACGTTCTGGCAAAATAGGAGCTTCCTCCTCCTCTAGCTCAATTACTTCCACATATTCCACTGCCAAGTGTTCGTCCTCCTCTTCCTCCTCATCGAGATCGAGTTCCTCTTCTTCGTGCGCATCAATGGAGGCAATGGGAGCTATGCCCTTGACCAGTGCCGATCTGGCTGGTGAAATGGGTGGCGTGGACTTGGCACTGCCCACACTCTGATCCTGATTGTTGCTATTGCGTCGCCTTATAGGCGAAACGACACCCACAGGGGGAGAGCTATAGACCCCACGATGCAGGGGAGAACCCTCCACGCTCGAGGACGTCGGCGATTGTTGCAGGTGAACTGAACGCGAAGGAGCCACTGGCTGTTGCTGCTGGTTGGCATCCGGCACATCCGTCTTTATGATGGCATACACCGTGCTCGACTCCTGGCCAAAGCCATTGGCTCCATGGAACTTCCGCTGCATATCTGTGACCTTGGCGGTGTCATACAGCTCCGCCTCGGATCCGTAGACCTCGCGACTCTCACTGCCGTCGGGATTGAGGCGATAGCCCACGTCCACGTAGTTGAGGCTGTGTGGGAGCTCTGTCTCCGTCTGGTCGTAGGCTGGCTGCAATTTGGCCTTCAGCTCTGGAGTGGTTTCGTTAAAGCCACCCTCGTCCTGGCTGGTGGTCGAGATAATGCTGGGCGGCCTCTGGCCAAGACCAGCGGCTGGCATATTGACCGTAATGCTGCTCCGCTTGTTGGCCACCACACGTTGGGGTGATCCAGTGGCGGAGCCAGGAATGGAATGTTGCTGCTGCTGTTGTGGTGGTTGGGAGCTGGGCAATGCGGGAGATTCGTCCACAGATTTGCGACCTGTAAGAGGAGAAAGGGAGGGTTTAATTTAAAAAAGTTTTTAAAAATATTTAAAATATTATCTAAATTTATTAAAATATTTAAATAATTTTGTGGATGTTTTTGGATGGTTTTTAAGTATTTTAATTATTTTAGTTAATTTAAAAATCTATAAATTCATATAATGAAAATTCCCAAATGTATCTTATTTATTTATTAAGCATTATAATTCTTTAAAAAATTTTCTACAAAATTCTTTGTCTCTTTGTAAAATTTAAATCGAAAAACCCGAATTAATTTGGAATTTTAACGCCCTCTTCAATCAGCATCCTCACAAGATCCTTTTGCATATTGAGAAGCAGATACAATCGCTCCGATTTCTGATCTTTGCAAGCCACCCAATCATCATCTTCGTCTTTGTGCTCTTCGGCAAAGTCCCGATATCGTTTTAGTTCCGTCTCCAGGTACTGGTTCCACTCTACACCCTGATCACCACTCAACTCTTTCTTGATGATTAATAACAACTTGAGCATATTTTCCCGGACAGCTTCAGCCTGTTCTTGGCTTAAAGATAAAGGGTCCCCATTTGGGCTGTCCTTCTTTGGTTCTTCAGATTTCATAGAAGAATTGACTTTTGTTTTACTGGGCGTTAGACGACCTGGCGAGGATTGAGAGCGAGTTTGGCGTAAACTGCGTTGGCTACCGCAAGAGGAGTAAACTCTCTTAACGGCCATTATCTCTTGAATCTCCTTGTCATCGGTGGAGGTCTCCATTAGGGGATTAGGGATTATGCTTCCACCTAAGTGACGATGGTTTGAGCAGCAAGAGCCTGAAACATTCGGACCTCCACAATGGCAGGGCGGACGAGAAGCTGAGCCTAAGCTCTTGCTACAGCAGGGTAAGGGACACGAGTTCGACAGTGTTCCCTGCATCCAGGCAGAACAGGCCAGGGTCATGGGATTCACCACCAGCGGCGGGTGAAGGCTGCTGCTCCTCTCCTCAAAGTTCACCCAGACCAGCTCCTGTGGCGGTGGCTCTCTAAAGATGCCCGTCAGCTGCCTCCGGTTCAAGCAGACTATCAGGTGACTCATGTAGGCGTTTCTCATGCGCAAATCATAAAGTGTATTGCAGCGCCAAGAGATCATCTTATTGAGCCACATGCAAGCCAGCCCCAGCTCTCTCGACTGGTGACAAAAGACCTCGTCCGGCTGTGGCGAGCAGTCCAGCATCAGGATAAAATCATTGGAAAGCATGGCAATGTTATCATCATGATCCTTCTCCTCCTCCTCCTCCACTGGTTTGGTCACAGGTTTGGTCACTGGTTTCGCCACTGGTTCTTGTCTAGGGACAGCTATCTTCTGGACAGGCTTAGGCTGATTTTTCCTGACTCTCTGGCGACTTGAGGTTTTTCGGGCATGGGTTCCAACACCGTAGTAATTCTGCAGTAAACTGGCATGGCTACCGTGGCTACCGGCGCCCTTTCTCTTCTGCTCAGCTTGCATGTACATCTTGGTATTATATATTATATATTTTATTCGGCGATTTTAAATTTTGAACTGAGCATAATTTTGCCCAAAAGTGTCAAAAGGTTGACTCACACAAAGGTATATATTTTGACAATTTCAATGAATTGTTTAATTAATCGTTCCCGCCATTATTTTCTATATCCCTAATTTATTTATTTATACACAAATTGGCCAGGGAACTCACGAGTGAAATCTTTAATGGTTCAGAGCTAATCGCAAAGTTCTATTTATTTTTTTGTGGGACTATTTTTTCGGCGACTATTTTCGGTGCAGAAGCTAAAGCTGTCAACGCACGCAATAAATATAGTAGATATATAGAAGAAGACAAATGTATATATACAATATATATATATGTGTGTGCTTCTAAATTGGACCTTAGGGGGTGTCTTTTTTTTTTAGTGAAAAGGCTAGCACATTTTCTTTTTAATTTTGCCAAGCGTGTAGGCTGTGGAATGTCTTAGAAGTGTTTGTTAGTTTGCCAATTATCATAGTCTTGGATTAGGGAAATTCCTAAGTTATTTTCAAATATATTTAGTTTGTTTAGTTTTTAATGGATATTATTAATAGATCTTATTATTATAGGGGGGTTTCTGCTACCAACCTCGACAGGCTTGACAAAGTTTCCGCAAACTAAGACACATTTTTCTTATACACTTTTATTACTATTTAATGTTTTGAGTTACACATGTTGTTGTGTGTTCACTAAATAGGGGTTTTTTATGGAACTTTTATTAGATAATAATATGATTAAGTAAGCATAAAATATTCTTAGACTGTGGCAGCTCTTATTTATATAGTAACCATGAGTTTAAATAGGTTTTTTGTAAGAAAACTGAAAAGATTTGAAGAAGTTGTTGTACTTAACAAGTTTAAAGAATGATTTTTTTATATTCTTGTGGATTTTGCTAGGTTTTCCATTCAAAAAGTGGAATTTTAGAAGGGTTTACTTTTACATTTCTCTATTTTTAGACCAATATAAATGGATAAAAACAATCAAAATTAATTTTTTTAGAATTCTAAAGTCCAAAATAAAGGCTTAACTTGTCAATTGTCATATTTTTAAACAAACCATCATCATATTCATTCAAGAGAAGCCTTAAAAAAATAAAAACTAGCATCATAAAAGTCTTTACTTTTACTTTCCCCTATTTGTAAGACAATTTTAATGGTTAAATACAATACAAACTCAAAATAAAAGGTTACAAATCATCATTTCAAGCATAATCACTTGAAAGAAAACCTCAAAAAAGCAAACTATCATGATAATCAGTTGAACATAAGCTTGCTAATACCCAAATGTTGCCTTGCCAAATTTTCAGGCACAAATCCCAAGCGAGAAGCCAAAAAGCATTTCCTAGTAAAGAGACGAACCATTCAACCAGCCGCCACAATGTGATAACAAAGACAGGATTTTGGCTGTATTCTGTTGACCACAGGTCCGTAATCGGACTCCCGAGTCCCGAGTTGGGTGTGCAGAGAGAGCCTAACCCCTCCTGGCCCCGTCAGTTGGCTCTGGTCAAGTGCACCCTGGCGTATGCTTAATGCCAATTAGACATGCGTGCGCTTTTAATTAAGAGCTGCATGAATACTTAATGCGAGAATCCGTTGAGAGAAGAGGATGGAGGCGGGGGAAGAGCAGCTGCCAAGGCCGATGCGGCGTATGTGTAATTTCTGTTTCGGTTCAAGTAAATAAACTTGATGAGATCCAACCAACCCCATCAACCCCCCAAGCCAAAAATTCCGAAGGTCGCCACATAAACAAACGCAATTGAAATCGATGAAAAATCGAAGGGGAAAAGAAAATCACACCCAAGTAGTATGTGTGTGTGTATTGTATAATGAGATGCGAAAATTAATGAAAAACCAGGCCAAAAATAAATGCTGTGCAAATAAAAAAAATAATATAATACAACAAGAGAGCCGAAAACTGAAACAAAAATAAAAACAAACAAAAGACAATTAATGTGAAGCGTAACACAAATGGAAAATGGAATGAAAAATCAGAAAGAGAAATGGCACGTAAAAGTTGCATATAAATCAAGGTTTATAAATAAGTTTTCGTTTTTCCCAGTAATTGAAGCCATGAAGAAACAACAAAAAAAAATGCATCAAATGCTTCCAATGAATCAAAGGCGGCGGAGAAATCAATTTGTGTTAAATAAATGAATGTAACAAAAAGGGGAAAATAAAGGGGGGAGGCACTTGCTTTTCACTTTGGCTGCTGACTCTACAGCTGCAAAAAATCATGAAAAATTTGCACATGAAAATGCAGAAATAATTGTTTGAGCAACCACAACAAAGCAACAGAAAATTAGATAAACCTAAAGCAAGGCTAAAAAAAACAAGAATAAACCAGGGGAAACGAAGAAAATGTCAAGACAAAAAACGGAAGTTGCTGTCCAAAAATGTGCCAAAAAGGCAGTCTGGGAAATATAAAGGAGGACAGACCGACGAGCCGCAGCATGTGATGATATAGTAAGTCGGCATCATCTGTGTGTCCTAGTGGTTGTTGGGTCAACTTCCCAAAAGCCCTGACGATGCAGATATGCATAATGAAAGGCAAAAGGCAAGGAAGCCTCGAAAAACAAAAGGAGTCTGTCTGCCCCTTGAGTCTCTGTGACCAAAATAAAGGGGGAACCACAAAATAGCTGACCAGGCGGTTTAGCTTCTCCTGGAAATTCATTAAAAGCAAAAATAAACCGAGGAAATATTTAAAATTTTTGACTAAAATAAAATGGTATGCCTTGCTATATCATGTTGATAAATATTTAAAGACATTTTCTTAGCCCAAGGCAACTAGTATAGATTTAGTAAACAAGAAACTGTCACACAATTTCATTAAGGACATTTTTCATATTTTTTTTTTAGACAAAATATTTGGCATATTCCTTATCCTGCAGCACTTTTAGGTATGAAAGTATTTTTTACAAGTTTTTTATTTTACACAAATATAAAGCTGAGTAAATACTTTTCAATTTAAATAAATATTAGCTGACCTTGCCTGTAAACAAAAATGACCAAAAACTCCTTTTATTTATAAAATAAAATATACTTAAAAATATTTCCTTAAGCTGAATGAGATATAACTGTACGCCTTTCAAGTTGATCTTTGGAATGGCAAAGGACATTTCATAGCTTTTTCTTGAATGTCACAAGGAATATATATATCTCAATGCGAAAAAGACACGAAAAGGAATTTCTTTTGGCCACATTCCTTTATCCAGCAGCAACAGGCCAAGAAGCAAGCAAACACACAAAAATAATATAACAAAAACGAAAAGGAAAACTATCACACAGAAATATTTTACAACCTCACTGAATGGCAAACACATGACAAGTGCAAAAATTCTTTGCTGCTCTTCGTTTAAAATTTGAAAATAAACTTGGCGAAAGGAGAGCAGGAAGTACAGCAAAAGTGTCAGACAAATATCTAAAGATATACAAAAATAAAAAAGAGTCAAATAAACTTTAAACATTTGGTTGTAGACAATGCCAACATTGTTTCTTTTCCGTTGTTGCCAAGCCAAGACAAATAAATAAAAAAAGAAAACTCTGCCACACATGTGAAAATGCATTCTTCAGATATTTTGTTTGTCGCCGCAGCAACACAAAATGCAGTTCGCTGAACTTTGAAAGAAACAAAGGAAAGGCCGAAGAATTGCAGAAATTATCCATATTTGTTTGAGGTATCCAAGAGATTTCTTACAACTGGACAGATGTTGTGTGTCTTTAGATGAAACTCTACTCATTTTTTAATAAAGAAACAGTTTGGGATTTTAAATTCAAAACAAAGGAAAATAAGTAGAAGTTTGAACTTCAAAAGAAGCTAAGGAATATATCCTTGAAATTGTATACTTTTGCTATAAATTTTATGTTGTGAATTTTTTAGGCACTGATCTTTCCGTTTCCTTTAAAAATACTTTTAAAAATCTGTAAGCCAGAAGAAAATTCACTAAAAATATATATTATTTTAAGTACACTTTTAATTTTACAGCTGGAAGCTGTTTATAGCTTAAAAATGTTCAATTTCAAACTGTTTACATATTTTTTCAAATTTATTTTTCTGTCACTGAACTCGAAACTCTGTCTTCCCCGCCCTACTCTTTTTTTATACGCAGCATAAATTAGGGTCACTCGGCCAGTTTGCAATTTAATTTTTGGGTTCAAATCAATTATGCAATGCGGAGCACTAACAAACCTTCTTCTCCTCGCTGTAAAATCTCGGCGGCACTTTTTTACTAAAAAATTTACAGATTGAAAAAGGAGGAGCGGCCCATCCAACAACCTAAAAGCTGGAGGTTAAGATCCGAACTGACAAGAAAAAGCCAGACCTCACCAAACAATTCGAGTCTCATCCAGACACAGTGGAGAGCGAGGATCTGTTATCAGCATCCAACCAAGGGTGCAAAAAATAAGCCAAAACTTGGACCTCACGTGCCCCTAGAAAATCGAAATCCAAACGTAGAACCCACACCAAAAAAAAATAATCACGCCCCAAGCTCATGGTTACTATATATGTTTTCTTCATTGAGCGGGGCCAACGTGCGACGAATAATTTGTTTTGATTTGCACGGTTTCACAGTGTCTTGGTTTCTTTTTTAATTTTTAATTTTTACTCTATGTAATTATGTTTGTGTTTTGGGAATTCTTTGTGATTACGCGCGCCTTGAAATCGGTTTTCTTTTTTTTTTATATTTCGAATTTTTATTGCGAAAGTTCTTGTCCGCTTATCAACGCGACATCAACTGAGAAAAGATCAGGCTGGCCGGCTGAAAATCGCTTATTCGGTTTTTCGCTTTTTCAGCATCGCTCAGAGAACCGAGAGAAAATGGGTATATAGCTGGGAGATTTGAGAGATCGGAGATCTCTCCCTCTCTCTCTATATATCTATCTGTCTGTTGCGACGTTTTTTGGGGCCAGACATGTGGCAGCCAAGTTCCGTTTGTCATGGATGCTTCTCACAGGGTATTTCGGATCGTTTTCGAGGGCCGCCACTTGTCAAGCTGCCAGATTGCAAAATCCGCCAAAATGAAATGTTGGGAAAGGCCAGAAATTCTAATGGCGGGGAAAATATCTAGAGAATCAGTCAAGTGTCGAGACGGAAAAATCTTTGGTTAGTGATAGTCGCGTCAGTCTAATTATAAAATTAACTCAAAATAGCTGAGAGAACACAAAACTTTGACTGAAGGAAAATCGTGTCTATAATTTTTATTTCTATGGAGCATTTACACTAGTAAACAATAAATATTTTTTTTTATAATATAATTCCTAATAGATTCTAGTATTTGTTTTTTAGGGATGTAAAAAAAATTAAGTTTTTGTTACTTGTAGAATAAAAATTATTTTAAAATAAAGCAATACAAAAATTTCTTTGGAAATTAAATTTTTAGCATTTTATCTTGATTTTAAAACGTAAAAATTAACCATGTTTTTTCAAAGTATTTATTTTTAAGCCTATAAATTTTGGGAATGTATTTATTTATAGATTTCTTGAATTTTTTTTTAGTTTAAGTATTTATTTATTGTTTTTACTTTTTTTTTCTATGTAGTCTAGTGTAATTTTTGTCCAATAAAAAAAAACCTATAAAAACCCAATTTTTATGGCGCAAAAGTTCAACATAAACGAACAACGGCTGCAAATCAATTTTACGTTTGCATTGTGAGTTTATTTTTTTAAGGTAAACTTTGAGTGATTTCTTAAGAATTTCCTCACTGACAAAATGTGTCGCCTTGGAGATTTTGAGATATATTTTTATTTCAACTCATTTTCGCAATGGACGTCATTAGTTTTGGCGTGAAAAGAAGGCGGAAAATTGAAGAAAAAAAGCATAATAAGAAGACGGCTACGGCGACGACGACAACGGCGATGATGTTGGGTGGTCAAACTATGCAGGGGAAATGCGGAAAAAAAAAAGTGAAGAAAATTGTCGGCAAGTGGCTGTCAAAAACCCACGCGTCTCTTTCATTTAAACCAAGGATCATTGAACTCTGGGGGGAAAAGCATAGAAAATCTTCTGCAAAATGCTCGACCAGAAAATATGTTTTAAAAAAGTGTCGAACTGGCGCCACCTGGCGTTGAGCAGCCGAAGCTCTTGCTGGCCAGGGTTTGTGCATTGGCTAGAAATGTTTTCAGAGAAAAGCTTTTCTGCAAAGAGAGAGGAGAATTTAGGGAGAATCTTGCCAATTCTGCAAAGAGAGAAAGAAGAGAGCCGGAAAATGCATTTGTTTTCCTCCGCTTTTGTTGGTATTTGCCGGCTTTTTGTCTGTATACTTTTGTGTGTTTTTTTTGTTTGTGTTTTGTTTTGCGTAGGCGTAGACGCGTCAGGCGGACCCAGAAGAAAAGCCCCCTATTTTCAACAAAGACCCTCCCCTTTAATTTTCTTTTCACAAACAAATTGTCAATATTTGAATTGGTTTTAATTTGTGATAAATGATACTTTCCGTTTGGGATTAACCTAAAATGCCAAGACGACATATTTTTCTTGTGCCCATCAATGTTTCATTGTGATGATAAAAAGTGGAGCACACAAAAGCTACTTTTTGGCAGGCATAATTTATAGACAATCAGGGATACATAATGTGTGCACTAAGAGAAAAGAAGGCTTTTTAATTTATATTTGTTTAATTAGTTTTAATAAAGGGATTTAAAAACTCCTATTTGAATATCTAAGAAAATGTAGTATATTTAATTTAAATCTATTTGAAAATATATTTAAACCTGTTTTAAATATTGGAATTAGTTTCGAAAAATCAACTTTTAATATACCAACAGACTTTTCTAATACAAAAAAATCTGGTAGAAATTACATTGCATACTTTTAGACACAATTGGAAGAGATTTAAAATCTCGGAGTTCTTATTATTAAAATAAAAATCTGTCTAAGTAAAGTCTATATTATAATTAATTGTTCTTTAATTTATTTTTTATCTATTCTGAAGATTTCATTTCTTATAGTGCCTATTTTTCTCCCCCACCTGAAATTAACCCCCACTCTGGTATGGCGTCGTAGTCGTAGTGCTTGAGTAGTATTTTTCTTGTTATTTATAAACTCGCGGATGTGACAGGCAAGAGGCACAAGCCATTCAAAATGTGCCATGCCAAGCACACCGAAGCCTAGGCCTTCGTTTTTGACTCGATGTTTCTATTCCTATAGCTCGTCGCCCCTCTTTATTTCTTGTATTTTTTACCCCCAATGAGCCTATATGCCTCATTCATACTCAGTCGTATGTACTCGTCATGTGTCGACTCTGACATGACTTTAAGGGTATAGCTACATATACAGGGTACAGTGAAAATTAACATAACCAAACCAACCTTCAAGAATTTTTCAAAAAGGAAATGCTACAGAAAATATATCTTCAATTTTCTTAAGAAAATACTACTTGAAGATTTTCCTTTTTTTTTTAGGTTCCTCTTGTCGTATCTCTACTGTACTTGCCTTATAATGTTTATAAGACGCAAAAAGCCTTATGACTGTGTGTGCAATGCATCAATTTGCATGTGGATGGCGCTAAGCATATGTCGGGTGCTGTGTGTCAGCGTTTCGACAAGAAAATGCCGTAAAAGCTACCAGAGCTATACAAAAAAGAGCCCCAGAAAAAGACAAATACATGAAACAAAAAAAAAAAAACAGAAGAGAAAAAAGCATAGCTTTAGCAGACACAACCTACCCCAAACATGAACACATAATCCAATCCACTTTATTCCATTGCGATGCGATGGCCTGCACTTCACCATCTTCACCATCGCCTCCTCCTCCTCTGGCGTCCATCAAGAGCAATGGAATCAATAAATCAAGGTGGGCCACGCCCCCCTTCATGGACACAACACTGCCATTTATGAATTAAAAAGAGCTCAACTCCAGAGTTCCCTCAGTTCGCATCTGCAGATAAGCAATCATCAGCAGCAGCAGCAGAAGCTGCACTCGAGGAGTACTTATTCCCTCCGACAGCTAAGACAACACGCAAGGAATGAGGGTCTTGGAGAACCAGTCTGGGAATACTCTCTTTCTTTTCAAGTGTATTGTATAAGTATTCAGGTAATTATCTTTATCATCTGTGAAATAATTAATATTTGCAAAACAGAATTACCCAATGGGCACTCTGCCAGTATTTGCAAAAGCTGAAATATATTTATTTTTATTTTGGCAAACGGCAAAAAGTGCTTCCTATATGTTAATGTAAAAACCCAGACACTTCTAGTGGCCATAAATTCTGCTAATTATTTAGAGATTAAATAGGGATTCTAGGCTTAAATTGATGGTTAAGTTAGGGGATAATAACTGATGACAATACTTCTTAGACATTTTAAGATAATAATAATTTAAGCTTCTTAATTTATTACATTTTTCCAAGCTTCCTTCTAAACCTCACAACATCTCTCTAATATAGAGTATAGAAATATCTCTGGCATGCCTGAAGACTCTACTGGAAAACCGAGATTGAGAACTGAGAAACTGGAGGCTGCTCTGGCGGAAGTGCGGCGTGCAAATTCCAATTTTGTAATCAGCAGCTTGGAGGAGGATGGGCAATGAAGAAGAAAGCAAGCAGCCACAAGACTGGAGGAGCTCGCCGCTCAGCGCTCAAGCGAGTGCAACGCATCATTGAATTCTTAATCTGGCATTAATACAATTTTATGTATGGCATAGAGTCGTTTGCTAGAAGAGGCCTGTGTTGGACTCCATTGAGCAGGGAAGAGACAAGCGGCCGGCGTGTCGAGGGCGGGAATCCCAACAAAATCCGCAAAAACGCTAGCCGCCGACGACAACGATGCCTCGGACCATGAAGATGGGCGACGACAGATTGTGAGCATTGCACTCGAGAGACGCAAGGAGGGTGAGGAGGAGGAGAAGGATGAAGTGGAGGGCAGGAGCTTGGAATTTTGTCGAGCCGTTGTTGTCGCTGGGGCCCTCTCTTAGCTTCGTAGCTCGTTGGGGGCTGCATTTGATATGCCTGCTGTGTTTGACCCATATTGGAATTTGCCTTCAGAGCATACAGAGTAAGAAAAAACCCAGTATATAAGGAACTAAATCTATAAATCAATTGACAAGGTTTTAGTTTAAAGCTTGCCTTAAAAATTACCATATGAATCAAGGTTTTTTTTAAACCTTCTTGCAATCAAAACTAAATCAAAATTTAAGGTATAAAAAATTCAAAAATTAATCAACATTTTCTCTCTGTGTATAAACAGCAACAGAGTGGATTTTGAAGAGAATGCCAGGAAGGGTATGCAGTTGGAAGAGGCGGAGTTGGGGCGGCGCACAAGTCACGATTTGTACGCCGCTTAGAAAAACTTGTAATGAATGTGGGATGCGATGAAATGGAATGGCTTTGGCTTTGGCTCTGGCTTGGCCTGCCTTAGCTCGACTCGGGATAAGCCGGGGAGGACAGGGAGGTAGCCAGTGGAGGACAACACAGGAGGCCCCCCTGAACAGCACACAATGAAGTCGACCTGGAAGCGCATGTCTGGAAGGTGTTTGAACTCGTTGCTACAAAAGTTCAAAACTTTCAAATGTAGGAAGTTCGAGAATGACCTGAGACGACGACGACTACGACGACTGGTGGCTCCTCCTCCTTTAGGCCCTTCCGCCTCCTTCAGGCCCTTCCTTAGTCAAAAGGCACATCAATTATGTCTCGAGCGGAAGAAAAAGGAAGCCCACAAATGGAGCAAGTTGGAAATTAGGTTTGCCTTTAATTTATTTTCTTTAACTAGCAAACAACAAAGTTGTTATGACGATAATAGGAAAACATTTATTCCAGGCATTTGAGCACTCTATAACAAACTTAAATAATGATTCATTAAAAAGTTTGGCAATCGTTATCAGCTTTTTAATTTTATTTTTACAAGTTCTTCCCCTGAGAAAGTATTTAGTTGACAGTTCAGGTTAAGTTGGTTGTCAATCTAGAATGCAAAATGACATAATGTCTTGCCATGTCCAAATTTATTTGAGCCTCGGTTGGCCGCCAATTTTTGTGTCTTTTTTTTTTTAATGAAATAATCAAATATATCCCTTAGAGCCCTGGAAGCTACACTGTACACTATCTTTAAAGGTATTTCCATAATATTAACCTTTTATACAAAATAATCCCTTATTTATAGACAAAAATTCCAAAAGACTCACCTTCATTTTCGCTGCGTCGCCGCCTGGGAACACTGTTGTAGCTGCCACTGTGATAATGCTCCATCTCCGACTTCTCCGTGGACTCGTTCTCCTGCTTCTCATCCTCGGTGTGAACCGGCGACGAGGGACCCGATGAGGCACTAGCCACAGGCGAACCCGAGGCAGCCGAGTTGGTGCTACCACTAAGTCCATTACCGGGATACAAAGATTGTCCACCATCCATAGATCCCCTCTTGGCCGGCTGCACAATGTACGAGCTGGTGGGCGAGGCGCAGGATGAGGGCGGTGTAGAACAATTGTTAGCCAATGGCTGAGTATCCTCGATGAGATCTACGGACTTTTTGCGTGGCTTCTCCGGCGGTATGGGCGCCACACCCTGATCATTGGCATTTCGCAACAACTGCTCCTGCTGCTCCTGCATCAGGGATCGTTGCATAGCCGCTGTAACGGCCGCGGATTTGGCTGGCGGCGGTGGTGGTGAATCGTTTGCCGTCTTTGTGGGCGATTGACGTAGCCGCTCCGGATTAAACTTCACCGGACTCACATTCTTTGGCTTGGCCGCTGGTATCGGGGGCAGTGGCGGTGATTTTACTGGACTTCCAATCTTCCCACTCCTGGGCTTTATCTCTGGCGGAGCCTGCGATCGCTGAGGCGGATTTGGGCTGGCATTAGGCGGAGCCTGGGACTGCGACGGTGGTGGTTCCATTGCCGGTTTGGTCACCTTTTCGCTGTCCATAATCAGTCCTGTGCCGGGCACGGTGCGTATAATATCGCAACGATTGAGATCGCTGTGAGTGCGCGTTGTCTTTGTCTTGGTGAAGTGCGATGTCCACTTCTTTTGCTTCTCAATCAGTTCCCTTGAGTTGAACTTGCGCTCCGGCTTCTCCGGCTTGTCCGCACCAGAACTGGCAAACAAGGCGCTCACCGAACCGCTGGCTGGCGCCGGTGGACTGGCCGTCACTTCCTCCGACTTCAAGCGGGATATATTGTGTTGAGGATACTTGACGGCCGAGGTGGGCACTACTTGAGACGTTGGCGCCGCTGGTTCCACAATAAATTTGCTGTTACTCAAACGTTGTTCTGGCGCAGATCCTCCATTTTGAGGCACAGCGCTGGCGTTATTATTGTTGTGAATCAGCGAAACCCCAGAGGGAAAGGGTGTCCTTCGTTTTGGCGGCGATTGAGAACGATCCGAGGAGCGTGAGGATGAACGATCTGAGCCGTCACAAAGGTTATCCTCGCGAGAACCACTCCTCAACAGGCGGGAGCTAACGTTCGAGTTGGACTCAACGCCTAGTTTCTCGAACAGGGCGCGAGCGTTGTTGAATCTCGCCGAATGGGACTCTGTCCTGGCTCCTTGGACATGGGCAGCTGCTGCCGCGGCTGCAGCAGCATGGGCAGCTGCTACTGCGCTTAGCTGTTCAACGGGCTGGATCTCAATGGGCTTTCGCTGGAAGATGTTGGCTATCTGGCTAACCTTACCCACGGCAGCCGGGGCAGGGGCATGGTGCATTGGTTTCTCCATGATGGAACTGCAAGAGAGAAGGGACAATTTTTTATAATTAATGTGTAAACATTAAGATATTATCAACAAGAGTTAACATATTTTATTTAACCAATTTATTTCTCCAACAAAATATACAAAAAATTCCTATAAACTTAAATTAATGACTGATTTTAATGTGATTTTCGGAAGCGATATCCATTATCTAGATCTGTTATCTACCACTAACCGCACCCTAATGACACACAAAAAAATAACTGATAAAATCGATGGGAAAAGTTTTACATTTACGTTTATTGCAATATTTGTTTTGTTACCTTTGCCATTTTCTCACTCATTGATTTGACTCTGACTTTCGCAACAATTTTCACCTTTATTTTTTTTTTTTGCTGAATTTTTATGATTTTCCTTTGTTGTGCGTTGTTTGTTTTCTTTCTGCACATCAAACACAATTAAGGCTCCATTGATGGCACGTCGTAATGCTGCTGCCTGGGCCCTTCTCTACCTTCTCCGTCAGCTATATAAGCTATAAGCTATATGTTATGTTGTTCGAAGTGTGAAAGTCGTCGAAAAAGTGAACAAATTTACGGAGATTCCGTATTTTGGCGACTGGGGCGGGCAAGAGAGGTCGGCATTGCCAGCTGGAAGACTGTGTGGGCTTTCTTCGCTGAAACTGAAAGAGAGGCCCTGAGAGACACGGAGAGCTGAGAGTGCGGAATGTCGGTGCGACATTGAAAGCCATTTGTTGGAGTGTGTGTGAGTGAACTGATAGGGTAATGGTTACCGTTATCGGCTATTGATTTACGGTATTGGGCTAGGTTGGTTACCCAGGCTGCCCTACAATCTGCGGTATTTAAGTGAGCAATATTTATTATTGTGTGCATATCAATTCAGTTTTTATAGTATTAGTATAACAGTTTTGGTATAATAGGTATAACAACTTTTTTTTAACAAGTAAAATTATTTTACTGTATAACAATAAATGGAAATTTATACATTGAAATTACCAGCAATATAATATTATCATTTTAAAAACGTTTACTTATATAACAGTTGCGAAATTGTATAATTTGGCAGGTTTAAAACCAAACATTTTTGGTTTTATAAGCAAAATCATAAAGCAGGATAGTATACTATAACAACAATTTACAATTACCAGATTTAAGCTACCATGTATAACAGTTATAACAGCAGAACTGTTATTTATTTGTACAGCAGTTTCATTAAAAGAAAATTGCTTAATTATTGGATAACTTCATTATCTTTATGGAGTGTTTTATAATAAACAATTTGTATACCTAGCTATATATTCCCATTATTATAGAATTTACAGCTTTAATATATCATTGGATTCTGAAATCTCTTATTAGCTCATGGGATTAGTAACCCACACGAAACGAAAATAGCACAGCTAGCCGAAAGTGGCCTCTTTATAATCCTCACAGAGTCTATATATGAACACACTTCGAATGTGTCAGAGTTGGGCAGCGAAAAAGCGCAGTTTGTGCCACAGACTAAGGCGCTATCTATCCGAGAACTAAGCAGACGGGCCAAACTTATCGCAATGTCAATAGGAATACTCCGCCCAACTAGCGTTGCTTTGGCCAAGAAGAACAAATATATACATATACGCCAAGAGGTAAACAAATGCGCAGATAGTAAACTCACACCCATGTCCACACAATTAGGAAGGAGGGCAAAGAAGGCGCGACCGAATCCGAGACAAAGGTCGGATCTGTACAGACGGCGGCATTATTATACCAGAGGTCTCTCGGCGTAAACAGATGCGGGACAAAAGTCAGAAACCAAGCACGAGACAATGG